>CM054183.1:81317070-81597070 GCA_028829895.1 Sinotaia quadrata | reverse complement strand
ACAAATACTGATTGGCTAAAATCCATTTTGATAACGCCAATTCAGTAGTGTTTTGTTGATGTGAATATAAAACTTCCAGTATAAGCAGTAAGCATTCCAATTATTCCAACAAAACAATGGCTACAATCGGTACGTAAATAAAACACGTCATACTTTATTATAAACGTCATTTTTTTTTAGCGTGTCAGAGCCTTGACCCACAGGTTTTACAGAAGCGACGTTGTTTTTGATATAGTAAGTTATCATCATTCCGCATATGAAGTATAAGAACACGATCAGGACTGTGATATATTAATCTATTTCAACTAAACACACCTCACTTACAAAGCCATGCTTTCAAAATAAATGATAATCAGGTAAAAATTTTAACGACAGCAGGCTAAAAATATAACAAACCTGCAGTCGCATCTTTACAATAATATAAATATATAATGTGGTGACGTGCAACTACCGTAATACAATACAGATTTTTATGCCCGAAGCTAGCAGTCATGCAGCAGAAAAAAAAATATATATATTTGTTTCATAACGAAAACAATCACAACCGAAAAGTGAAGTTGACGGTTGTCTCACTTCTGTGGTGATTACTGCTTATTGCACAAATATCATAATAACACGGCATATAAGAGTTCTGTTAATATTAAATAACTGCATATCGATGGTGGCCTTCTAACGGAAATCAGTAATGCCTCCTTAGATGAAATATCCTTCTTGACGAACAGCAGGCGGAGATCTAAGCCGCTACCAAGGTAGGTAAGACTGAGAAATCTCCAGGTTATTGATCTGACTTCAACTTAACTCAGACACCCAGTAGCTAGTAAATGATCAAACATTACGCTAAGATCAAAATACAATAATGAGGAGAGGAGCAGTAATAACGGTAATATTTAAACAAACTTAGATATGGATTATAGAAATAGAGATTAAAACTGTTTACTACCTAAGAGGACATGGAATGCTGGTGCTCAAGCCTATGTGTTAGGTAAATAAAACGGACATTTAGTCTAAGCTCTTAGCAATTTGAGAATTCCAGTGTAGTTTCAATGGTCATAACTCTCGCTCACAAAGGGTTAAAAAAATTAGACAGTTAAAATCATCAAAATTGCCAATATTGCAAGATTTGAAATGGATACTAAAAATAGAAAACGCATAACGTGTGATATGAAAGCAATTGTTTGCCTCTGGCCACAAGACGAAGAAAGTATTACATCAACAGAACAATCTGCCCACTTAACATACCAGTAATAAAAAGGGAGATAAACTGGTTAAAAATGGACTAACTGAATATGAAAAAGCTAATCTGCTTTTTCATTGCCTGGTATGTTCTTATGGGCAAGGATCCATTATATGAGTTAAATTTCATACTCTCTTAGTTTTTGCACTTGCTCTAGTATTAGGCAACTAATGTCGGGTGTGATTTTCACAGCCGAGACAGGGTCTGTAGCTATAAGATATTAGGTGTTGTCTGTTGTTGATTTTGTAGCTTGAATGAGACCCGTTAGTATGACCATCTCATTTGACGTGAGGAAGGAAACGTTGTGTAATTCTAAGGCAAGTGTCGTGATCATTGGGAATATAAAAATTATAATCTATTTCTAATCTATCTATTTGCAATTTGGGGTTTTGTCCTAGTTTGAAAGTTATGGCTCGTGTTTTCATTGCTGATAGTATAAACTATTATTTGTGAACCAGCTGGTTATATTATAGAGGTCATAGTGTATCTGAGGTATGCCTTTGATTTAAGATCTGTTTGCTAATATTTTACAACTAATGTTGACCCACATTGATGAGTCATCCCCAAACTGCTCCAGGGTGTTGTGATCTCCACTGGCTTGAGTTAGTTCATATTATGTAAACCTTTGGGCTGATGACACTCCTCGGTGGAACACCATTTTCTAGTGACTGATAGTCAGCCATTTCTCCTTCACGTCTGACTACTATTTATCTATTTTTCCAAAATGATTTTATTGTAAAAACATATTACCTTTTACACCCGATTTTATTAATTTCTTTAATAGACCCTTATACATGCCACAGCATGTCACATGCCTTCTCAATGCACACAGTCCCATTGTTTTGTTGGGTTTTATTTGCGTAGAGTTCTTTTGCTTTTGTATCCTATTTTATATTGCTTGGTTTAAATGAATCAGATGGTCATGGGTTTAACGGTTTGGTCGGAATCCATTTTGTTGTGTGGCAGGATTCATACTGTATCACAGTAGTGAACGAGACATAGCAGAATAATTATTTCAAGGGTCTTCCCTGGTTCAAGTTCTTCCTTCTTCAAGGGTCTTCCCTAGTCGTGAGTTGAGAGAGATGGGCCTGTAGCTACTAGGATCTGTTCTAAGGTTTCCAGATTTTAGGATATGTATGCCATGAGCTTTTTTTCCAGTTGTTAGTGAATTCTCCTTGTATGAGTATTTGGTTAAAATGTTGGATAATTACTAACTGTATTTTGGGGGTAGGCTTTTTCGATTATTCTATAAGTCATCTGATCAGGCCCAGAGGACGTTTCACCTGCATTGCTCCGTATGGCGGTTTGGAGGTGTGTTATAGTGGTATTGTCATCTAATAATTTGTTGTACCATTTTAATGGATCTTTGTGGCTTTTGTTTGGGATTTGGTACTCAGGAGTCTTGGGGCAAGGTTGTTACTTGTGCCTGAAATATTTTTGTGAGTATGTCAGCGTTTTCTTCTGTGGTCTTGTGGAATGCATCATTTACTTTGAGAGTTGAAAGGTGTGTTTTGGAGAGGTTATTGATTTCATTTTATACCATCCTTCTCTGATTTGGGTATGGGTGTCGGTGCTATTGCAAAACTCCTCCCAACTCTTTGATTTTACTTCAAGTGTTGTCTTCTTTGCTTTGGACGTGGCTTCGTTGAATTTGTTTTTTCTTCTGGGAATCTGTTTGTTTATATTTCCTTAGTGCTTTTTTCCTGTTTTTATCTGACATGAAAATACTCTGCACCTAACTCTTGTTGTTTAATTATTCTAGTGGGTGGTGCAGCATTTTAATATTATTTGTTATGAATCTGATTATTGCCTATCATTTCGTCTGTTGATTTGTTTGCTATGTTTGGGTGGGGGGGATTTGAGTTACATATTTATGTTTTGTTGGTATTTATTTTGTGATTACGAGTCTGTTTGACTATCGACTCTCTCATGTTTAATAGTGTAAAAATTATTGGAAGCTGGTCAGAATCCAGTAGTTCATTTTCTGTTACTTCCCAGTCCACGTGTACTTCTTTCTTTGATTTCGGTTGGTGGGTATGTCTCTTTGAGTGAAGACAATTTCCATGGATGAATTTGGCAGATTTTTATTGAGAGAGTTATTTTTGTCCCCTAATTTAGAGTATAGTATTACCTCCCACTCTGCCCACACTGTTGGATTGCAGAGTTGTGTACTGGTACACGTTTATTTTGGTATGATGTGTGAGGTTTGCACTTAGCTCTTTTAATACTAGTAATGATATTTGATTACATTTTGATTACATTACATTACCAGTATTGTTCTAATACTGGTAATCATATTTGATTACATTTTATATACTGTTCTAATACTAGTAATGATATTTGATTACATTTTATATATTGTTCTAATACTAGTAATGATGGTTGATTACATTTTATATATTGTTCTAATCCACTCTTGGTTTCAGTCAGGGAACGTCACTTCGACTGAAATATGGTGAAAGAGTTTTGGAGAGCCATTTTAACAAGAAGTGGGGTTTGACTAACCGAAGGTGATTATTGTTATTCTATATAATATACTCTCAAACTGTCTAAAAATTATTATGTAAATTGTAACCGGTCAAGATGAACTCTTTGATGTTTTGGACTAGATCTAAGATCTGTCCGAGAGTAGGATTTGTCCGAATAATATTGATTAGTATGTGTATAAGCGATATCAGTAGTTCCTTTTGATGTGGGTCGTTATAATAGTTGGATAGGGTTTGGTTGTTAGTGATGGTATGGGGGCTGTTGGTGAAGTGGTTGGAAGAATAGGAGTCAACTTTTAGCAATGCTATGCATGAATGTGGACATGTGCTTCCTTTGGTATGATTGTACTAATGACTGGAGTGGTTTCCATGCAATTGGGTATTTTTATGGTTGGTGAAGTTCGTTGTGGGTCTCTAGCAATGCTGTCTCTCGGAATCAAGGTCTTACATACTTGTACTGGAGTCCGCAATTTTGAAAGAGGATTTACTGTTGTGGCATTTGGGTTTCCACCTGTACAGATCTGAGTGCCTCCCAGTAGGATATTTCTCCCATGGCACTGATGTGTGTAGCCTGTCTATGGGAGAAACCTTAAGGGCATCTTCCTTATGAGACACCATGTCCCATGTTTCCTCAGTTGGAACACTGAAAGTTCTGCTTGTCCTTGGTCAGTGTGCACATGGAAGTGTAGTGCTCTTTATAACATTGGTCACATGTTGGATGTCGATTTTTGCACTTGATATGTAGTGCTCTTTATAACATTGGTCACAGGTTGGATGTTCATGTTCATGGGAAGGACTCCTCCAGTTGCTACCCCAAAGACAATTTCAGGAACGAGTGAAGATAAAAGTTCGCTATGGGTCTTTTATCACTCTTGGGATCACACCTGCACCTATTAGACACGCTTTTGATCCGACCATTTACTTAGCGCTAATATGGATTAAACGCACGCGCTGACCTAGCTAACAACGCTTTCCATTGTATACCAAAACATACACACTTGCCACAAAAAATAATCTCTAACTAGCTTATTGGCCATTGATCACGCAATTAAAACAACAAACACTCGATCACCTATCTGACGCAAGCATCAAACACCGGTCAGTAAATCTACCCCCATGCACGACTCACTCGTTCAGGACCTCACTTCTAAACCAACACGACGCAATATGCACACATCATTTAATTACAATAACGTTCAATTTAAATGCAACAATGGAATTTATATAAAATATATGGGAAAATTCCCTATCATACAACAAGTGCTAACAAACATAACAAATATTCTATTCAGTTCGGTAATCTGCACACTTTTCATTTGTCGCATTAGTTCATTCAGTGAATAGTTTCCTTTAGGTAATTGAGATGTGTATAACAGCAAGGAAACACCCAAATAAAGTTATATACATTGTCACATGTGTTTCAATGAAATAAATTCTTCCAGAAAATGTGCGCGATTAATTATTTTCTCTTCAGTTTTTGCAACTCTGGTGGCATTCTTCCGCTAATGAAAAAAAGTATACATCAATAGTGGCAACAGTGCATCACGATGTATTCTCAATATGGAAGTCTCAAGTCAGCAAAGAAAGCTTCAACTGCACTGCCTAAGTTTAGGTCAGCAAAAAATGCTTCAAAAGTGTGCTCTAAAGACTTAATTTTTAAATCAGCAATGAGTTCTTCAAATGTTTTTTTCTAAATACATACGTCTTAAGTCAGCAATAAATGTTTCAACTGTGTGTTTTAAATAATACTTCTTAAGGGGATAGACCACAAAGAAAAATGAAGATTTTTTAAAAATCTACTTTGTGATACTTTTAGATTACACACTAATGAAGTCTTTTAAATCCAATTTTTGTTTCCCTTTTTATTACAAGTAACTTATTTCTATGGGTAAAAAGACATTTTTCAGGGTAAACAATCGCTAACTTCGTTACATCCGGACTACGAAAATAAACATAGTAGCTGAATAAAAATAGCTTTGTGACCTAATAAATTGTAGAGGGAAACCCTATCTGCATAATGACGCTAGAGGTCATTGGAAATTTCCATTCACGAATGTGTAGGCAGTAAAACATCGGAGGAGAGAAAAATGAATGAAAACCTCCATCGAGTTATGCTAAATATTGATTGGTCGGTTCTAAGTTCAGGAGTTTCCGTTTACACGAAGTTGGGTATGCGCATGCGCATTCTAGAGCCTCCTTCGCCATATCCTTAATGGCCATTGCTTTTGCCATTTTGAAAAGCAATTGTTTCACAATATTGTGAGAGCAAAAATAAATGTCTAAGGAGAAGATTTTTGCATCCAAAAATATCTATTTACAGGAGGGAAAAACTAATAATAACTGTGAAATCTCTTCTAACAGCAGAAACAAATACTGGAGGATAGTTCTCAAGACAGTGACAGGTTTGGGTTGGGTTTGCCGAAACAAAACAATATTTTGGCATATTGTGTTCCAAATGTAATGTTAACTGAATATCCATGAAATTATGTTCATTGGTGGTTTTTCATAAAAAGACTATGGAGTGTAGCAAATGCAGTTACCAGAAAACGAATTTGACATCACATAGATTGAATAATCAGCAAGAGGTAAACGATTAAAATTCAATCAGAATATGTAAGCCTCACCAAGTACATAAAATTCAATACTGAGTTGAATTAATTATTTTATTTTTTTCAGTACAGGTAACCGAAAATAGTCTAGAATAATAATTTATAATATGTAGACCAGAGAATATAATGCAATTTATTTTACTTGTTTCTGAAAGCAATTATAGACGCTGTTGGTTTATTAACTGTTCGTTTTTCACGGAAAATGTGAATATTTTCATAGAATTAGCATGTTGATGAAATGAAAACACATTAAATAAAGCAGAATTCAACACAAAAAAAGACTATTGATCAGATGGAAACATCCCTATATTTCTTGTTATTTGAATACCTTATACATCTCTAGAAATACGATTTGGCAATCTTTGATGACCGTTTTCTCCAAAAATACATTTTGGTAATGGTGGTTCATTGCAAAACGTGACATGTCTAGTTCTACTTATGCTAGCCTTATACTTTAAAACAAATATAATCAGCTTTGATTGTGTGAGGGATTTACAGAGGCATTTTTTTCTTTACATTTATATTGTGTTTTTTTTTTAAATCTGACATATTTTATACCTTAACTGCTCAAAAATAAAGTGATATGCTGGGCGGGCCTTTTTGTTTGTTACAGTAAAGTTATATAAAAATACGTCTGTAGTTGTTTTATTAAAATGACAGTGAATATAATGAATTTATTTCGTTTGTTTCTGTAAATAATTGTTGAAGGTGCGGGAATTTTACTTTTAGTGATATTTCGGCGTTTTCGACACTGAAACTTGAATTAAAATGATAATGTGTAAATTGTTAAAAATTGCTTTATACAGTGATTCCATAACTTGTGCAAATAACAAATGCATTGAAACCAACTGTATAATTCAGTTTTTTTTTTTTTTAATGAGATTGAGGGGGGAGTGCTCTCCCCTAAAGTTAGCAATGAATGCTTGAAGTGCGTCTTCTAAATACCTGTCAGTAATGAGTGAACTTCTATTTTTCCTTCAGCACTTTAGCCAAACTTTAGTGAAAAAAACAAATAAAAGATTAATGTCACACTACACTAGACACACCCAAATAAGAACAAAATACCGTGGAATGTCTTGTTGGAAATCATTTGCTTATTAGAATTACCGACGCTCTGGAAAGCGCACGATTGCATTTTTATCTCCCCTGCAATCCGCAAGCACTAATGGTCTTTGACAGCTGTCGTGTAGTCGGTGATGATGTTGTGGTCGTTTGCATACACCCGTCGCTCGTGCAGTTCCTGGAGAGGTCGGTAGTCATTGACGATTGGTACTTCCTTACTTTCCCCATATTGCATGGTTTTCAACGTCCGGAAATTGGCCAACTGGAAGCGGAAGAAGGCAGTTTTGTGATTTTAATTTAAATGTTTTGCTGCTCCAAATTAAACATAGACATATCTGGTTCTAATGCTGCTGATTTCCTTAGTTTGAGACCTTATATACTGAAATGCAGATGTTGGCAACAAAAATTCAATTTCTGTTTACTTATACAAATAAGAAATAATGCAAACGAGTAATGGAAATGGAAACCTTAAAAGTGTGTTTCACTTTGCTTTGTATTAGAAAATGCCATCAATCATACGTTTGACTACTATGTGAAAGTTTGACAATTACTTAAGTAAACAATCACCAGTATGTGTTCAACCGCTGCAAGCAATCATCGTACGCAGGATGTCTCACAAAATGGATTGAGGAACTGGACAAGACACCAGGATATTCTGGGAGAACATTTGGAGCAATTCTTGTATGCACGATGTCTCACAAAATGGATTGAGGAACTGGAAAAGACACCAGGATATTCTGGGAGAACATTTGGAGCAATTCTTGTATGCACGATGTCTCACAAAATGGATTGAGGAACTGGAAAAGACACCAGGATATTCTGGGAGAACATTTGGAGCAATTCTTGTATGCACGATGTCTCACAAAATGGATTGAGGAACTGGAAAAGACACCAGGATATTCTGGGAGAACATTTGGAGCAATTCTTGTATGCACGATGTCTCACAAAATGGATTGAGGAACTGGAAAAGACACCAGGATATTCTGGGAGAACATTTGGAGCAATTCTTGTATGCACGATGTCTCACAAAATGGATTGAAGAACTGGAAAAGACACCAGGATATTCTGGGAGAACATTTGGAGCAATTCTTGTATGCACGATGTCTCACAAAATGGATTGAGGAACTGGACAAGACATGCCGCAAAATGCAGTATCACAGTCATTGAGGAAGATATTAAGAAAAAGTTAAGAAAGATGACAAACTGGAAAGCACCACGTTTAAACCAAAGACAAATATTCTCGTTAAATCACCTTACATCTTTACATATTAGAATTGCTGATCAAATGCAAGGAATACTATACAAACCAGAAAACTTACCAACCTCGATGATAAAAAGGGAAAACAAGTCTAATGATGAAACATCCAGATAAAGGCACAACACTCATTATTTATCGGCCACTTACATGCTTATCAACTACCTGGAAATTATTATCTGGAATTATATCTGATAAAATCATGTCCTATCTTGAAATAAACGAAATATTAACAAATGTACAAAAGGGTGTTAGAAAAGGCAGCAGAGGATCAAAGGACCAACTGGCAATTGATAAAGCTGTAGTTAAGAATAGCTAGAAACGAAGAACAAAAATATTTCCATGGCATGGTGTGACTACCAAAAGGCCTATGATTTAGTTACATATTCATTGATACTTCACACAATAAGAATGCACAAAATAACACCTTTACTATTTCATTCAAACAGATTTGACAAACATATATTTGCTATTTTATGAACCAGATGAAGTTGTATTTGTTTCAAACGAATTTGACAAAGATATATTTGTTATTTTATAAACCTGATCAAGTCGTATTTGTTTCAACGTATTTGCAAACACCACCATTTGTGTTTCTAATTCGTCACATGAAGGCACCTGACGAGTGTATATTCTCTAATCAAGACATTACCTATATCATTTAACGTATATGATCCTGTCTCACTTTCGCTTAGTTCAACCATTTTTTTGTTGTCCAAAAACACAAGACTATGTTTCGTTATACTAGTTAAAACACATTGTCCAAATACACAAGACTATGTTCCGTTATACTAGGTAAAACATATTGTCCAAAAACACAAGACTATGTTTCGTTATACTAGTTAAAACACATTGTCCAAATACACAAGACTATGTTCCGTTATACTAGTTAAAACATATTGTTCTCTGTGTCTGTGAATGACAAGATTGTGTATTGTAAGTGAGGTCAAATGACAAGCTGTTACCTGTCTATAATGTCTCCGACAAGAATTAATAATCCCGTGCCTATTTCTAGTCTCTTCAAAAGACAGCTTTTATCGATTGTCAGAAAATAATATACCTAACATTCATTTATATGTAATGCAAGCTGTTACCTGTCTGTAATGTCTCCGACAAGAATCTCGTGCCTGTTTCTAGTCTCTTCAAAACAAAGCTTTTATTGATTGTCAGAAAATAATGTACGTAACATTAATTTATATGTAGTACAAAACTGTGTGTCATACGTACATCCAGCAAATGAGATCAAATTTGTTAGAAATCTCTTAGATAAGCAGGGTCGTCATAAGTACTTGTATTCCTCATTGACTTAAACCCTAAAGGCACTATATATTTCATAGGGAGTGGACTAACCTGATCCTCTGATATTTCGATCCTCTCGTTAAACAATGTCCAGATAACACTCTCGTAACACGGGGGCGTGGTCAGACTGCCGAAATAGCGGAAGTAACTTTTGGCATTAGGTGGCAAGAGACTGGCCAAAGAAAAAGATTCTAGCTCAACTTCATTATCTGAAAACAGTAAAAATCCAGGATGGATTCGAACTATTTTAACGACTATTTTTTTAAATAAAGAAATGAATAAATGATTAATTATTTAAATAAATAAAATCCAGATCTACGCACTTATTGATTAAAACTAAAATTAAGAAATCCGAGGTTGAATTCCTGACATGACACTTTTTTTGTGAAGTTATGTCTCTTGTTTAAATTTTTCATCATTGCCACTTTGCTAACCAGTACCAAAAAGAAAATAATTTATTCACCCATTTGACTTTTTGCATACGCCTTAATAGATTGTAGTAAAATTATTTACGATAAATATACCTTAACAAATAATAGCATATTAAACTTTAATAATAGTTTGAGCAATATGAATATTGTTAACTTTAGTATATTAAATCAATATAAAATAGTGACTTCATTCATGTTACATTTTAACTTATAACATTTATAAACTCAGACTTGGGTTTTCCTAACTCTCACTTATACAAATCTCTGGCCTAACTTTTATGGTTTTGACCACTACAAGAGGTTCTAATATATAGCTAAATGTAAGAATGGATCGCTGTCCTGGTAAATGGACGTTAGAGCCAGATATGGAGTATGCCATCCGTTAAATCTGGATAACACAGGGGATAACATGGGGAATTTGAGGTGGGTGATAATTGGGGCCACAGGAGATAACATAGGGAATTTGAGGTGGGTGATAATTGGGGCCACAGGGGATAACATAGGGAATTTGAGGTGGGTGATAATTGAGGCCACAGATTCAAACTGTTGGAATATTGGTCTTTCTACAAACTACAATTCTACTGATTGTGCATAACCTACAGGACATTGACATTTATTTTATGTCACACATTAAATTAAAAGTAAAAATAAATATTTAACTTTTAATCTATAAGTCTTTAGTCTGTTAAGTAATTAGTTCTGAATATTAAAAAAAACTACTTTTATTCAAGTTTTAAAATACATGAACATTTTCTTGTGCCATTAAATGTGTAAAACTCCACTATAAAAATAATCCAAGTAAATGTATATGTAATAATATAGAAAAAATAAAATATTTTCAATATTATATCCATATTATTTGGAATGTACCTTTTAAGTCAGAAAATCTTGGAAAGGGGGATTCACATTCTTACATATGGTGAAAAGGGGGATGACATTCTTACATGTGATGAAAAGGAGATGACATTCTTACATATGGTGAAAGTGGGGTAATGACGTTCTTATACATGATGAAAAGGATGAAAGGGGCGAAAAATGTTGAGAACCGCTGGGATAACAGATATAAGGAGGTTTAAATAGTGAGAATTATGGAATGCATAGTTAGATTGCTTTGGACACCCACTCAAGACCTCAGTTTAAATAGTGAGAGTTATGGAAAGCATAGTTAGATTGCTTTGGACACCCACTCAAAACCTCAGTTGATATAGCGAGAGTTAAGGAAAGCATGGTTAGGTTGTCTTGGGCACTCACTCAAAACCTCAGTTAATATAGTGAAAGGGAAAGCATGGTTAGATTGCCTTGGACACCCACTCTAGCGTCTACTACAGCTACAAAATGCCTGATGTAAGATTTACCAAACCTGTACAAACTTACAAGTTTGTGGAAATAGCTGGAAACCTGAATTTTAAAATTAAATTACTGTTAGCAAAAGGCCATTCTCGTAGATTCTTTAGCTGTTCAGTAAATTAATCTTTCCTTATTTTTTTAGTAAATTAATCTTTCCTTATTTTTTCAGCTTTTGTTACGTACCTATCTATTTGATATAGATATAATTCCTGTGCATGTCACATATAATGTTTAGCTAATTCTTTGACCGAGAGTAAGAGTGAAAGCTTTGTTCAACTTTTCCTCTTGTCTGTAAGTTCGTCTGGAACGGGGTAAACGTGACGTCACTTAGGACAGTAGGCAATGTCTAAAGAGGAAGGTCTACTACTCTTTACATCTAGCCATTCGAGTGGTATACGAGTGAGCACGCACAAGTAGATCAGTTGCGCGGGTCTGTCTTTCTGCCTCTTGACTCGACCAATAACTAGTAATTCCGCAATACGTCTGGGCTGGCAGATAGAATCAAATTATATCCCCTGTTCAACCCAGTCGACCATGTGACACCACCTGTTTCCCCAGTCGCTAATGAATTTATTTTTCAAGTAAAGAGAGAGATAAATCTTAACAACTCAGAAAGACAATGCTTAATCACATGCACTAAAACTCTCTATATTACGAACTATAAGTATAAATGAGCAATCTTGACAATTTTTCTTCGTTTCTAATCTATTCTGATTAGTTGTTTTATTATAATTAAATTCCCTTCTTTATATTTTTAATATTGCTTTTCTTTCATTCTATGTCTATATATGTTATAAGGACCTCATTCGCAAGTGGAACGTGGGGTTTGGGAGTTAGACAGATATTATTTATTATTAGCATAGGCTGGATGTTCATGACACGTCATTTTATTGTGCATCAATTCCACCTGCATTTACAGGAAGTGAATACGTGTGAATGAAAGATTGGGTTAAATTTATGAGCGAGTGAAGGAGGAATTAGTTAGAACAAAATTTACTTTTCTCTCGCAATTCTCGCACACACGCCACAGGCACCTGCAACGATATATTTACACACATGAAGCATAATATTGCACGTATCAATTAAAACAATAGCAATTAATTACTGTTCATTTTAACCATCCTAAAACAAAGTGATACATTTATATAACTGTACTTACTAAGTCTCGTGATGTTGGGGAACAGCTCGATAAGTGGGTCGAATTTGTGATTATGTTTGCCAATCTGAGGAATCAGAAAATATTAACAGGTAAACACTGGGCCCAGACATGTCTACCAAATTGTATGTCCAACATCTTACATGCTTTTACCACACGTACTAACACATGCACACACGCACATAACACACAACTATGCAGATTTTCATCACACCATATTATGCATGCACATACACACTGAAACGCAGATGTTCATCATACCATATTCTTAGGTCATGAAGAGTGGTTAATTAATCTGCTTGAGAGAACACGAACTTTAACCTGCCTTAAAAAAGAATCCAAGAACGGCCAACCCAAACGGATTTGACATAGCGGTCTTGATGTCGGGGTACAACTTCATGTGGTGAACAATATGCAACTGGATAACATTGAAAATAGAGACGAAATAATGTTAACATTTGCAATACAAGATATTAGGTGCATTACAAATACCATAATTAAAGTTAAATTAAAACTGTTAGAGCACACAATAAGTTTGTGAGGTGATAATACAAAATGTCCGGATGACTATAAATGCATGTATGTACCATGTTTATGAGGCGATAATACAAAATGTCCGGATGACTATAAATGCATGTATAGATAACATGTTTATGAAGCGATAATAGAAATGTCCGGATGACTATAAATGCATGTATATAACCATGTTTTTTCTCTGTCAAGTCTAATACAGCACAAGAAAGCATGGAAAGAAAGACAAGCTACTGTTCACAATGTAAATATGTGACAGAGTAAATTTGCCTCTCTCTATTTTTAAATTTAAATGATTGCATATGTTGCTAAATTGTCAGAGTAACCCGAACTTTGGCACTCATTATGGTGGTATTTTTCAAAGTGCTTGGGTTGAAGTAAACAGCTTGAGGTGAGAATGATGACATAATACAAACTGAGTGAGTAGTTTTCTATTATCCAATGGTCATGATTTACGAGAACAAATAAATCCCACTCTCTCACACAGTAAATGTAGCAAACATTCATACATCTTTTATTTCTGCAAAAAGAAAATAATGGAAAAACATTGTATTTGTGACGATTTCAAATTCCATTTCCATATCATTTATTCTTTTAATTTATTTAAGTCAGTGAGACTTCATACATACTTCTTTGCTGAATCTTTTGAGCACTAGCAATCAGATTTCTTTGCTGGACTTTACGTCTAAAATGTTGGTAGAAAAGCTTCCTAAATTTGTTGTTAGATGTGCATTTTCACTAGCCATCATATGACGTCTACATCATACTATGTCCTTGAACCTTCCGCGTTATCGAGCTATCTTTCAACCCCCATTCACAGAAGGATGTAATTGCTTTGGTTGGTTGACTCATACTTTGACAACAGAAGGATGTAATTGCTTTGGTTGGTTGACTCATACTTTGACAACAGAAGGATGTAATTGCTTTGGTTGGTTGACTCATACTTTGACAACAGAAGGATGTAATTGCTTTGGTTGGTTTACTCATACTTTGACAACAGAAGGATGTAATTGCTTTGGTTGGTTTACTCATACTTTGACAACAGAAGGATGTAATTGCTTTGGTTGGTTGACTCATACTTTGACAACAGAAGGATGTAATTGCTTTGGTTGGTTTACTCATACTTTGACAACAGAAGGATGTAATTGCTTTGGTTGGTTTACTCATACTTTGACAACAGAAGGATGTAATTGCTTTGGTTGGTTTACTCATACTTTGACAACAGAAGGATGTAATTGCTTTGGTTGGTTGACTCATACTTTGACAACAGAAGGATGTAATTGCTTTGGTTGGTTGACTCATACTTTGACAACAGAAGGATGTAATTGCTTTGGTTGGTTTACTCATACTTTGACAACAGAAGGATGTAATTGCTTTGGTTGGTTTACTCATACTTTGACAACAGAAGGATGTAATTGCTTTGGTTGGTTGACTCATACTTTGACAACAGAAGGATGTAATTGCTTTGGTTGGTTGACTCATACTTTGACAACAGAAGGATGTAATTGCTTTGGTTGGTTGACTCTTACTTTGACAACAGAAGGATGTAATTGCTTTGGTTGGTTGACTCTTACTTTGACAACAGCTGGGTGATTTTTTACTTCCATGGTTAATTTCTTTAAGAGTCACTAGTTTCCAGAATTACCTTAGTTCAGTCTATTGACTTTAAATATTTCTGTTTGCACCTACATGATACTATGATAGAACAACATCCGGCATTGGATTTTGCCTTGGAGTAGTTGACAACACTTTATGTTCATACGTTTTTGAACTCTAATGACATCTCGTCGTATATGAAATTATACATTTTAATATTTTAATATTTATTTAATACGTAGAGGCTAAATTATCAACAAGTCTCCAAGGAGACTGGCAAACATATATAACATTACAATAAAAGAAATAGAAGTAAGCAAACTTCCAGTAAATGGTAATCCTTTATTTTTTTTCTCAAAAGATTAATAGCAGTTTGCACTATTTATTTCTTCTTTTTTTTTAAACTATTGAAACTAATGTTTGTACATTTCTCTTGGCTATTTGCAGTGGGTGTCACAAAAGTGTATTTTTGTGGGGGTCATGGTACAGGAAAGTGAAACGCTACAGTTTCGATACAACTTCGAGGTTCTGCATGACTTACTTCCATGGGCGCTACTGTGTAGTCAATGGTATGTTCTGAACCCTCCTCGTTAGTCGCCCCCCAGTGAAAGTGGAACTGGTCCAGTACGTACTCGTCAGGAAGACTGCCACCCTTGATAATAACGGGAGGACCAGAGTACTTTACTTCAGCTGTGGAATGGAAACTAAAGATAATGTTTGACACCAAGTGGCAATGAGCAAAATGCATTTAGAGTTAATAAAAACAAAAAAAATAAAATTTCATCTTTCAAAGTGGAGAGCAAAACTGCATACATTCCTCTCGTTAAGTATGTAACTCATGACACAATACACTTGCTGACTGCTTAATGTCGTATATGGACTATCTACTACCTTATCATTATTTTAAATGCGGAACTGAAGTTAGTTTATTATGTCACTGCACCGGAAGTACTCGCATAATCGTCAAGAAATTCATAAAATGTATATCGAAGTACACGATGTCTGAAAATCAAAATGGCCCTTATTTATGACACGCCTTAAATCAAGCTTTAATGTGAGTTATGACATTTATAAATAGAAATGGTCCTTACTTATGACAAGCATTAAATCAAGCTTTAATGTGAGTTATGACATTTATAAATAGAAATGGTCCTTACTTATGACAAGCATTAAATCAAGCTTTAATGTGAGTTATGACATTTATAAATAGAAATGGTCCTTACTTATGACAAGCATTAAATCAAGCTTTAATGTGAGTTATGACATTTATAAATAGAAACGGTCCTTACTTATGACAAGCATTAAATCAAATTTAAAAGTGAGTACGTGTAACAAGAACGTCGACTGAACGCTGTGCATTGACACAAAATAAAAACAAAATGTCTTAATGGATGAAGAGTAATTGAAAATAAAGTCTAACAATAACATCATCATGATGATGACTTAAAGGATGACGACGAGGAGGGAAATATGGATGAGAAAGAAAAAACAACGAAGAGCGTCAAAATGAAGACAGCATGGACGCAATGAATAAAATAAAGTCAAAGAACAAACAGTAAGAACGCATTAAAGATAAGGACAAAAAACAAACAGTAAGAACATATTAAAGATAAAAACAAAGAACAAACAGTAAGAACGCATTAAAGATAAGAACAAACAGTAAGAACTCATTAAAGATAAGAACAAACGGTAAGAACACATTAAAGATAAGAACAAACGGTAAGAACACATTAAAGATAAGAACAAACGGTAAGAACACATTAAAGATAAGAACAAACAGTAAGAACACATTAAAGATAATGACAAAGAACAAACAGTAAGAACTCATTAAAGATAACTGCAAGGGAAAAGACCGGATTAAAATGTATAACCTGTGTGTCCGTTGACATTCGCCAGAGTCGTGATACAGCCTTTACATGTAGAATACTGCCGCAAGTCAAAAAAGTCCAGTGACGCGTCGTAGAGAACACGTCTGGTGTTAACATTGATCGGAGACTGCATTCGACCTCCACATAATTCATAATGAAGGTGCCAGCTCTCTGGGCCTGTGATAAAAAAAAATCAGGTAGAACGGATAATACTAATAATAATTTAGAACCAGTGTACAAACCAGTATGAATATATGACACTCATTCACATTGCAATATTTTTTGCGTTTTGTATTTAATTTTCATCAAAATTATTAATGTTTCTTTCAGGTTTTGCATGTTGTGATGGAGTACATTTGCGGATCTCTATTTCAAAATTTAATTGCTGTATAAATTGTTAAATTGTCAGACTAATCCGACCTTGGGCATCTTTATGATGGTAATTTTGTAAATATCAGAGTTGGAAGTAAACACGCGAATTGAGAATATGCTAGAAATTGCTGATGTAACACAAACTAAGTCCAACTCGGTCAGTAGTTTTGTTTATACAATGGCTATAATTTACGGGAATGAGACCAGTCAATAAGTTGAGATCTAAACGTTTAACTGCTGCAGAGAAATCTATTGTCTGATCACTTGAATCTGAAGTGGCAAAGAAGTCCGGTCTTGAAAGACAGCCGTTGAAGAGAGAAAATATTTACAGCACTCTATATTTGCCATGTCTACTGGAGAATTATTAATATATAAATTATAATGATCACCTGTAATTAGTTATGAATTATTAATGAATTAATAATAATCATAAAAATTAACTAAGTGGTGTTTGCGTCACACATATATTAAAATTAACAGCCAGATTGTCACGTGTCCAGTTATGTTTAACGACCCTGTCACTATATCAGACTCCCTAATATCAATATTAGGCTATCAATTCTCTTCTAATACTAGCAACAGCTGGACAGCCTGACATATCTTCCATGAATCTGCCAAATACTCCGGCTATTACTCAAATGACATACCGACAGATATATCAGCTGACGTGCATAAGCTGGTAACGTTATCTCTTACTTTATTATTAGTTAGGATTATAATATTATTTCTCCGGCTCAGCCCCCCCCCCCCAATACCAGCTTTTTAGTCGACGTTTACAACAAATGATGCAACATGGGTGAATTTAACAAAGTAAAATTTAATGACAATAATAGTAACAAAATGACATCAATTTTGAGAGTTTGTTTATCCTGCCCTGCCCGATTATTCGTATAAAGTTTGTATTTGACTGATAGTTCATTTGGAGAGAGCTCACTTAACTATAGTATCATGAGGGCTTGCAATAGCTCACAGCATCCTTGACAGAAGTGACATCGTGTTACGGTTGTATTCCAGGTATGACCAACTTTGCATTGAATAGGTGTGCTAGATGTTGTCGTCAGAGGATCCTGATACTCATATAGCTTCAGGCTCAGAACCAGTACTCTCGTCATTCATGCTCAGTATCAATGTGTGCAAGCAATTGATCCTTGGACATGTGGGTGTGGTGAATATGCATCTGCGGACATGGGTAATTGATATGTATATATGAATGGTCTCTAGGTTAGCTATCAGATTCTACCACGTCATGACACAGAACGTGAATGACTCTATATGGGCGTCTCGTATCCAGCTAATGGTTTCCCCATGCTGTCATCCCACCTTTCTCCTCTGCATCCTTCACCTTTTCGAGTGACTTACATTTTAATAGGTCATAAACACCTATTGCACCACAGGTATGCAAGCTAGCTAATGGTACCATACTTCTCAAAAAACAATAAAAGAAATATTAATTAAAATTATAAAAAAATATGTTTAGTTAATTGGCATAATTTGCCTGGAACACCTTTGAAACAGATTGAAGTAGAACTCAGTTGAAAAAGACGTGATCTGTTAGATCGTAGCCATATTTTTGACCAAGCTGTATTAATTAGTCACCGTAATATATGTCTGCTGTGGCAGAGTAAATTTGGCTATCTCTATTTCTAGATTTGATTGATAAATAAATTGTTGCTGATGTAATCTAAACTGGTTTTAGTTGGATGAGTAGTTGTTATTATCCAATGATTAAGATTTACAAGAACGTGAATGCTTACTGCAGTTAAATGATTATGTATGAGTACGTAATTTTATTCTGGATATATATGTAATTGTAGTGAATATTTTTACATTAAAGTAATTTCCTATTTTTATGAATCTGTATTTTACTTAAAATGTCTTTTCATTAAGAAAACAGATAGATTTGTTGATTTAAAAATATATAGGTCAAGTTATAATAAAATATTTTGAATATTTTAGCTGTTACCGTTTTATTCCCTTCCCCAACACCAATGCAGACATGCTTTGACGTTGGGTTAAGCGTTAAGCGAACTGCGGACAACGACCTGCGAGGGGACGGAGTAAGTGAGTCAGAACTTTCTTTTTGAGCCGCTCGCATGAGTGTCGTTTTCTCCTAATTAATTTGACGTCAACACTAAGAGCAGAAGGCGACTTTCTGCGTGAGCTGCAACAGTGCTGGGCTGATGATTTTTTTTTTTTACTACTAAAGATACGATAAACAACTCCTTCAGTCCTAAAAGTTTACGAAAACGGCCTTGGTGACGTCACCAAATGATACGAACAAGTATTACTTACTCACTACACATACGAACAAGTATTAGGCTACTTACTCACTACACATACGAACAAGTATTACTTACTCACTACACATACGAACAAGTATTACTTACTCACTACACATACGAACAAGTATTACTTACTCACTACACATAAGAACAAGTATTAATTACTGCACATACGAACACGTATTACTTACTCACTACACATAAGAACAAGTATTACTTACTCACTAAATATAAGAACAAGTATTACTTACTCACCTAACGGCCCTGTATACTCCCATCCAGTACCGGCTGAAAAGACATATAAATAATAAACAAATAAATCATATACCATATTTTATCTCCTCCTCTTCCACACTCTCAATCAATCGTCTACCCATTTTATCCCTTTCTGTGTTTCATATTTTTTCGTTTCCCTCTGTCACGATCTTACTATCTCTTAATGTATTTCTCTTCCCTCATTTTCGTTCTTTTCACTCTCTATGTGTGTGTTTCTCTCTCTCCCCACTCATCATGTTTTAAAATCTCTTCTTTTCTTTTAAATGTTTGTCGCAATTTCTCCTGTTTATATCTCTTCCTTTCATAATGTTTTCCTCTCAGACTTTGCTTTTTAAATTTTTTCTTCATCCTTCATTTTCGCGTCCTCGGACATACAAAGTGCGGGAACAGTTCGTCAAACGGTAAGAATGAAATAGGGGACGTGAGGGCGATGTCCTACAGGCCAGAGTTGTTTGCCATATGCATAAGTAGGGCACAGCGATTTCTGGTATTTAAAGCAGACACGGTCCTTGTCTCTTTCTCCTTGCCTTTCTTTCGTTTTTGGCTTCTTTATTTTATTTATTCATTCCTCTCTCCCTTTTTAGTTTCTTTTCGTTTCTTTGTTTGTTTCTTTATTTCTTCCTTCCTTCCTTCTTTTCTTTCTTTGTTTCTTTCTTTCTTTCTTTCTTTCTTTCTTTCTTTCTTTCTTTCTTTCTTTCATTTTGTGCATTTATATTTATGAATTTGTAAATAAAAAATTCATTATGTCTTCTTTTTTCTTTACAAAAATAATTAATAGAAAACATTGCTAGTTTTGACTAAGAAGATTTATGGCCGAAATGAATGACCTACTTCACTGCGTTTGGTGTCATCGCAAAATGTGTAGTACTTATCCCTGAAGAAAAGTGAAAAGTGTAGTTCCCACCATCAAGCAAATGTGTATTACAATCTCTGGCTTTAGTAATTTCACAGTTTGAAGGACAACTTAACACCGCTTTGGAACTAGAAGGTGCAAGTATTTAAAGGTTTTGCTCTGATTGTCACTTTCTTATAATAGTGTAGGTCGCGTCAGTACAAGAAAAATATTATAGTATGGGGAAAAACATTTTTTCCATATAAATTACAAGTTTATATAAATCATCATTCTAAGAGACATTTTGCAGATACAAAAATAAAGTTTGGATCACCAACATCTTATATTATTGAAGAACTTGAAAAAACCGATGCATGTGAAAGATAATGTCAGCATTACTGGGGGAGAGAGAGAGAGAGAGAGAGAGAGAGAGAGAGAGAGAGAGAGAGAGAGAGAGAGAGAGAGAGAGAGAGAGAGAGAGAGAGAGAAACTTATAAGTTAATTATTTTTTAGATATTCGTGGAGGAAATTTCATTTACGAAGTTGTTTGTAGTAAGTCTATTAATATTCATTTGTATGCAATAAATGTATTTGAAGACCACTAGGACCGAAACATTAAATAATTTAAATTACGAATACAAACTTAGGGTGGAAGCGACATTAAACGAAGAAAGATGTTTTGATTGTAGTTTAATAGACGATTAAATAAAGGAAAAGATTAAATAAAGCATTATAATCTATGATAATGTTTGTTTCTCTTTATGCATTCGTTATTACAAAACGTGATATAAAGCTTAAAATAATAAAACTCGTGTTTTCTTCTTACCGAAAGTATGAGTCGCCGCGAAGATGATAAATAAAAAACATTCCCAAACTGCCATAACGAACACAACCATCTTCAACAACTGGCTGAGTTTAGAGATGCTTGCCTATAGAACAGTATGTTCAGCCAAATTGTGTTTCAGTGAATAGAAGTATTTCTTTCTCTTGACCAAATGCTGTGAATTTCTCACATCCTTTCCCTATAAAATAATTTGGCCACACCCACTCCTGGACTGAAAAAAAAGTGGAATACTATACAATATACTTCGTTTAATTTCTTTCTTTGCCGTTCGACGTCACTACACACGTGGCCTGATGAATTGATCGTCATCTTGTATCCTGACACGGCATACATTAAAAGATAGCAAGAGAGAGATGTGACGTCATGATATAGCTACTGCAAAAAATAAACAAATGGCTTACAACCTCAGATAATGATGTGTGCATACTGACTGGATCAGAATGTTCTATAACTCTTAAAACTAGAACACTCATTTCTCTCTAAATCTTACATCTAAAATACTGTATTCTATAAATCTTAAATTTATAATACTGTTTTCTATAAATCTTAAATCTATAATACTGTATTCAGTATCTTAAATCTATAATACTGTATTCTATAAATCTTAAATCTATAATACTGTATTCTATAAATTTTAAATCTATAATACTGTATTCTATAAATCTTAAATCTATAATATGTATCTTGATTGAAACACGCAAGAAATATGATATAGTATTACCTTTAATGGAGGTGTATTTCATTTCTCTTTGCTTATCCTCCAAAATACAGGTATTGTTATTGATTGAAAACACACACACACACACACACACACACACACACACACACACACACACACACACACACACACGCGGAAAAATTTCACAAATTGTGTTAAAGGCAATAACACTTTTATTCAACTTGGCATACAATGGTTGTAAAACATGAATACATAATTGTTAACGTTAATAAAATCTAATATATAAAAAAATAATACAACCAACAGCTTAACTCAGATATTCGTACAGTTTATTTGTCTTTCTTATTATATATAATATGGCAAGTTATCTACGAGTTTTGCTTGAACCAAAAATATGAATAAGGTCCCTAGTGTACAAATTGTATAATTATTAATTCAATAGTTCAATCCCAAGTCGAGATTCCTAATATGTGAATCATACATTTAAAAGTACAAAGTTCAGTCCTAGAAGAGCCCCCTAAACATAGTGAAGTGTGTAATTAACATCAAAACAATATGAATAAATGGATGTAATTAATCTAAACATAAAACAATGTAATTAATGAATCTAAACATAAAACAACGTTGAACCAAATATAAATACGATCCGGGATTTATAAAACAAAATTAAAAAGAAATCTCCTCTCATTGTGAAGTTATTTTCAATTTAGCAAGCACAAAATAAATCGAAAATGCTTTTCTATTTAAAAGGAAAATTCAAATTTCTCACATGAAAAACGACAATGTCAACGCAAAATCCTTGAATGAAAAGAAAAACGTTAATCTAGCTTTAAAGTGATAGCACGGCAAGCAAACTACCCCGATGAAAAATGACAAGAAAGTTGTGACGTCAATAGGTCAAATGCCCTTGAGATAAATAAAGTAGAATTAAAAAATGCATACATCACAAACGCAATCTTGTTTCCTCTTTGTAAACTGAAAACATCAAAACTGTGTGTGCCGAGATATATAGCACATGCATGCAAAGATTTGACATCCCGTACTGTCAAATGCAGTACGGACGCCATTCTGTCACATGCAGTACGGACGCAAAACGCTTATGACAAATATTTCCCGTTAAGGAAAGAAATGATTCTACCCGCCGCGCAGTCCATAATTTGAACTAAACACGTCAAAAGCAAAATGTATGCTGAGTTGTGCCTATGGTGTTATAAAAACACGTCAAAAGCAAAATGTATGCTGAGTTGTGCCTATGGTGTTATAAAAACACGGCATATACCACGTGACAGGCAAACTAAACCCATTTGCCAACCAAAATGACGATAAGGTGTAGAGGTGAAGCTGTTAGCGCTAATAGTTAACATTTCTTGATTGGAAATATCTTAACGCCTGTTTGTAATTAGAGGGAAAAGTTTAATTGTGACAATGGAATCATGGATGGAATTTTGAAGAAACCGGTTAAAATGTGTCGGAGAAAGATTTTTTTTTTTTTGAAAATCGCACGTCTGAATGGTAACTGACGTACAGAAACAAAACTACCAGCAGAACGAAGGAAAATCAAGAGAAATACAGAGAAACATAACAGTTAGATAGAGAAGCATAACAGTCAGATAGACAAAACAATTATACAGAGAGACAAAGAAGTCGGACAGTGAGGCATAACAATCAGACAGAAAGGCATGACAGTCACACAAAGAGGCAAAACAGACTGCCATTTGATGGGGAATTCTTCATATCTTGTACATAATTTTACATGTTTCGATATAAATTAAATGATATTTTATTTGTAATTTATATGATTTAAAAATGTTATTTTTGGAAGTGAAGTCCACAATGGAGAAGGATGAAGGGAGAAATTAATATGTTGAGTGAGTAGCAGCTGTGGGGTAGGGATATTGTTATTGTCCGGTAGAACACTGGAATCCTGACCCCTAAGCAATAGCTGTGTCGGCTTAAAACATTAGATCTGGAATTCAGGAAAGAAACATTATTTACTGTTCAATTATGATAACGAAGAAACTAGACACACAAACACACATGCACACGCACATACGTCTACAGTCACATGCAAAGACTTTGCAAGCAAAAGATTAATTCATAGCTACAACACAGAAATAATACTTTTTGAGAAGGATAGTTTCTGTCTAAATGCTTCTTAGATATATATTCCGAAAATTTATTATAGAAAAGCTACCTACCTATCTACCTCTCTCTCTCTCTCTCTCTCTCTCTCTCTTATCTATCTATCTATATATATCTATCTATCAGTAAATTTGCCTGTCCATATTTTAAAACTTAATTGTTAAATAAATTGTTAAATTGTTAATGTGACCTGACCTTGGGCACTCCTTGTGATGAAAAATTGAGTTGGAGTAAACAATGCTGATGGAGAATATGCTAGAAAGTTGCTGGTGCAATCCAAACCTGTTCCAACTGGATGAGTAGTTTTTCTGACTAATAATATTCTCACACTTGTTCATAACAATGTTATCCAATGGGAATGGACCGGAAGTTTCTTTGTTGAAGAAGTACGCTGTTCACTTGAACATACAACGAGCCCAGTGATAAAGGCGATCATTAGTTTATGGTATGTTAACTGAGTGATAAAGAAAGGATAGACTCAGAATGTTTTGTACTTTGATATTGATCCATGATTTGAATTGGAGAATGTTTTATGTAATTGAACCATTATGTTCACTAATGTGATTACAATGTACATTATACTTGTGAATTTTGATTGATGCTGTGTATATCAAGCTAATGAAATTGTTGCAGGATTTGTAAGAGAGAATGAGGTTAGAGGTGAAAAATGCCTGAAATTTAATGCTGCCTTAATTTGACTTTTGCTGAGCAGAGCAAGCCTTTTTCTCTTGTCATGTCATGCTACGATTATTACTGTACTCTACTTGATTATGTTGTTGTGTACATTCTGCGTAGTCATCAAACATATTCAGTAAAATGTTTTGCTGTAAGTTGATTCCAGTGGATTATATTCGAGAACCAATATGGCAAGATTTTGTTATTCTGATGTGGATGAGGGACAGAAGCTCTGATTTGCCTGTTGTGTAAATGACAAGAGTCTGTGTGTTTATGTCGTAGACAGAATACGAATTATTGTCCTTCTTTAATGGGACTAGGGACTCTATAATATCATGGATTAACAGAGGCTATAACCCTGATGCGAATGTAAAGAAACTGTAGTTCGTATATATATTTATTTATTTATTTATTTACAGAAATACAGAATCACATCTCTAATGATGCCGATACACAGTGGTGTAACTTTGATGCTGTGTGTTACTTCTTAAAAGAAGTCGTTTAAGATAATTATTCAATCCGGCAGTATTATTTTCACGACACGTGGTTTATGGATAATGTTAAAGATGGTCTCATTCTTGTCTGTCGTAGTAAAGACAATCTCTCTTAGAATAACAATGAGTGAAGAAATGGTTACTGAAAATATTGTTCTACTGCTTACAATAATATTTTTCCATTTTGCTCAATGATTATTTTTAAATGAGACAATGTATATATGTCCATATTTACGATGCTCTATGGTAAATATTACTATCAATATATCATACCCATATTGCTTATCCCCAAAACCACTTCAGAACATCATTATCAGTAAAATACTCATATTACATGCCCCAGATCTACAGCTGCTATTCCATGTGTTAGTTTCGCTTTTGATTGTGACGTCAGGGGAAAAGAAAACAAATGAAATGTGAAACATTACAAATTTCCAGTCTATGAGATAAATAAACGATTCGTCAGAGGACATCCTGCCCTTCATTCCTCGATTCCCCTGGCTTTATAGTCAGTTGAAGCAAACACGTGCCTCTGGCTGCATCAATACAGTTTTAATTAAAGTTCATCCTTTTTGCGAGATTTTAGCACAAAACCTTTTTTGTGACATTATAGCAGGTTCTCCTAATTGACATTTGTTGGTTTAGACACGGTGTGGTGTGAGCGATGTTTGTCAATGACGCACAATATATCGCAGTGTGTTATTACGTTTATGTAACTCACCCGTATTAAGCAAGCACTCCTTCTTTAAGCTTGAATAGCCCCATGAGTAGACACATGTTGGTAATGATGAGCTCGAACTCATGACCATACCGCCACCATCAACGAAATAATTGGATTTTATTCGAGACTGACGGTTGCTTATACTGATGACAGATAATAACCAATTAGTCCCACTACAATAAGGTCATATTCGCTCTCTTTGTGCCCAAAGTGTGTATCATAACGAATTTGTCTTCTTTAAGTACTGAGTCCTCCTGACTCACATTATAATGCAAGATTAACATTTGTTGAACTTCTCAAGATTAGCATACGAGATGTGTGAAATGACATGATGTTACGATCAAAATAAATTGGATTAGTCGAAGATTTAGTCTTTATCAAGCCTCCAAATAGACTCTGAAATGTAAGAGGTTTATTTTAATGTGAAGTTTCTAAAAAATTACTTCAAGTTTAGAAACTTCACATTAGACAAAACCTCTAGAAACTTCACATTAGACAAAACCTCTAGAAACTTCACATTAGACAAAACCTCTAGAAACTTCACATTAGACAAAACCTCTAGAAACTTCACATTAGACAAAACCTCTAGAAACTTCACAATAGACAAAACCTCTTACTTCAAGTTTAGAAACTTCACTTTAGACTATGTAGGCACCTTTCTGATTGTCACTGCGAATGCCCACCCCACCCCACCCACCTCATGTAAACTTCCGAAAATATGTGACGTCGTTTTCTTAAAAAAAAATAACTTTCATGGCAAAGGTCAACGTCTTAATCCGCTTTTACATGAAACCAACGCAATGGACCACGTCGTTGACGTCATTGACTGTCTTACACTATTCACAATACATCTCAATTCTGTAGTCTACATTTCCTATGTGTCATCTGAAGAAGTTGGTAAATGACATTTATGACGGTAATACTGATGACGAACTTTACAAAAATCCTATGTGATAATTTGCAAAAATGATAATTACACGGAACGTATTAACGAAGCCTGTAAAACGTTTACTGGTAATTATATTGCTTTATTTTATTTCGTTTTTTTTATAAAGAAATATATGTATAAAATTAAAATTTTATATCAGTTTTCTTCCCATGGAGAGCCCAGCTGAATTATTGTTATAATAAAAAGTTTACTTTGGGAAGCCATTATACCTGTAAAGGAATGGTCAAACATTAAGGACAATTCAGATGAGTCACAGAGGAAGTTGATTGGTGCATATTTATGAATGTTGTTATCGCTCTGCGCTTACAAATTATTCCTAATGAAACATTTTTGAGCGCTAGGAAATAAGCTTTTATTGTTGCTTGCTGGTAATAACTGGCAAATTAGCTTGGTGGCAAAGTCATAATGACCTTCCTGAAGAGTTTCGTTGTTGCATGCTAGTGTTATCACACTGGCGGAAAAGATACTCAGTATTATGTTCGTGAAGAATTATGTTGCTACATAAAGCTAAATTAGGTCGATGTTACGGGGCTTCGTGCAGTGTAATTCGTCAATAATTTTGCTGCTTGGTTAATGGGGTGAATAAAAGAATAGGGAAAAGAAAAACAATAAGAAAGTTTTTAAAAAAAACCATTGTGAATATAACTACAAGAAATTAAAACATAGTAATTTTGACACAGCATCTTTGTTGGCAAAACTCTAGTTCAGTAAGGAAATGTGTGAATAAATATTTCTAAAACATTTTCGCTCAAAAACGTAAACGTAATTCTTAATAACACGTTAAACCTTTTAGAACTGATTGGCACTATTTAAAAGTAATAAAACCTTCAATTAACTTTGGTGGAGCAGTGGAGGTGAGTGGAGAATGTGCTACGTTCACAGTTGTGAATTTACATATTCCTGTTACGTATGAATATTACGCCCCCGCCACCAACAATTATTAATGGATGTTTGCCACTACTTATGTCATCTATTATGTCTCGAACAAATACTGCTAGATCTATAGCCAATTACGTCTCCAACAATTACTACTAGATCTATTGCCACTACTTTACGTCATCTATTATGTCTCGAACAAATACTGCTAGATCTATAGCCAATTACGTCTCCAACAAATACTACTAGATCTATTGCCACTACTTTACGTCATCTATTATGTCTCGAACAAATACTGTTAGATCTATAGCCAATTACGTCTCCAACAATTACTACTAGATCTTCTCTTTTACCTCTCCTATTATAATTCCAATAATTACTACAAATAATGTAACCTTTACTATTATCACCACTCCAGCAGCGTCAATTAAAAACCAAATATACCAATTTTCAATTTAAAAATATTATGATGGTAACAGTTATGGGGTTTAAATGCAATACAGTAACCAAAAAAATTTTTTTTTAAACTTTTGGATTTTTAAATATTATTGTTACAAATATTAACGCTATGTAGGAATAAAAGAAAACAATATGCTCATTCACAAATTACAATTAGATTTAATGGGAACTATGTGGCTATTCTGACTCCTTCACCAAAGCAGATGTGTCAACCTGTGTATGTGTTGTAGAAAGTGTCTCGGAATCTTACCAAGATTCTGGGAGATCCAAGATTTTACGGAGGATGTGGGCACTCCCGAGGACAGCTGCTTTGAGTAGTGGAGCGAGTCTGTGGTTTCCAGGGAGTTTATTCAGGTAGCCTTCCAATTCAGATCTTATGTTCCCCAAGGCTCCTATCACTATAGGTATCACTTCTGCTTTTACATTCCACAGTCTCTGAATTTCTAATCTGAGGTCTTGGAATTTTTCTATTTTTTCTCTTTCTTTTGTTTTTATGTTTCTATCACTTGAAACAGCGACATAAATGATTTGTGTCTGTTCTGTTGGATTTATTGAGAACTATAATATCTTGTCTTCGTGCAGGAATCACTCGATCTGTTCTTATCTCGAAGTCCCGCAGTATTTTGACTTCTTCTGTTTTGGTGACTGCATCTGGTTGGTGCATCTATGCTCTTTCTGAAGATTTATATGTATGTGTGTTGCCACTTCGTTGTGTCTTTTGGTATATTCTGTTTCAGCCAGAATCTAACATCCAAATAATATATGCTCTGTTGTTTCATCCATGGATTTACAGAATCTGCATTTGGAATAATTTGAGATTTTCATGATTTTAGTTTTGTGTGATTTGGTGTTGAGTACTTGATCTTGTGCAGCTGTTATGAGTGCTTCTGTTTCTGTTTTAAACCTGACTCTTTCGACCATTTGTACGTTGGTTGTTTTGTTGATATTTCCTCGGCTTGTCGTGCATACTGGCAATGGAGAGGTTCCTGGCTCCAGGTATGTGCTAGTGCATGCTTCGTTGTTTCTTCCATGGTTTTTTGTTTGTTTCTGATGGTTGGTATAGTCCACTAATCTATATTGCTTTTATCAGTGGCTTATCTTTGTTGTTATTCCAGATGTAGTCCACAAGACCAATGACTTCTCATTCAATGACATCTTTGACTTTCTTGAGACTTTGGACTCCCATTTTTACTTATAGTCTGTCTGCGTCTGCTTTGGGGTGTAAGGCTTTATGTATTGTGATTAGTTTTCTTGTGTTTTTGTCCAGTTAATTTATTTCATTTGTTGTCTAATCTTAGATACCTCCAGTGTAGCTGGCTACAGGCATTGCGTTAATGGCTTGTATTTTGTTCGCCTCATTTAACTTGGACTTCAGGACTTGTTTAACACGTTTTTCATGCTCTCTCTTAACTTTGGACTTCACTCTGCATATTTTCTTGATGCTGTAGTATCCCAAGGCATTTATATCCTTTTTCCAATGAAGCAATGTTTATTTTTTCGATGTCGAATTGTAGGCCCTCTGTTGTTTTGACCTTGCCTTTCTGGATGATACTTCTTCCACATTATCATCATCATCATCATCATCATCATCATTAGTACTACTACTACTAGTGGTAGTCGTAGTATGTTTCTTTTCCACTAAGCCATAACACTGTTGTCACTAACAATAGAACTGTAGGATTCCTGAGTGATGTTGGTTTGGAAGCCATTGACATTTCTGCTGTTATGTGAACTATAAAATTGTTTATACAGCCCATGTTGCTTTAGTGGCCAGGAAGTAATTAGGCGAGCACCTGCGATTTAAAAAAAAACCGACATCATTATTTGGTGAATGCAGGAAGCGTAGTGATGGCGTAATGTTAGAGATTGCTCACAATTTCGTTCTTGGGAGAATGTCAGAAACTTTCCCACAATTTCGGTCAATGGGAAAATGTTAGAAATTGCCCACAATTTCGGTCCATGGGAAAATGTTAGAAATCACCCACATTATCGGATTATGATAGCATATTGGACATTGCCCACATTGTCGTTTTATGATAGCATGTTGGAAATTGCCCACATTGTCGTTTTATGATAGCATGTTGGAAATTGCCCACATTGTCGTTTTATGATAGCATGTTGGAAATTGCCCACATTGTCGTTTTATGATAGCATGTTGGAAATTGCCCACATTGTCGTTTTATTGAGAAATGTTGTATATACCAATCTGGAAAACTCATGCATTCCCCCAATCACTCATTCACAACTACGGACATTGACACTTTCAATCGCACTAGCAGACACTCGAGAAAAAGAAAAAGTAATGCATAAGCGAGGCATTGGGAGAAAGAGTGAAAAGGAAAGATCGATACGCACTTTGTTATCGATTTATTTAAAAGGTGCTAAAGTCATTGTCATTGTGTAAATTTGACAGTTTATCTACGCGGATTAAATATTCATTGCTGCTAGCGGGTAATTTCTTTCATCTGAATTTCTGTGTTCAGTTCTTGGTGAATGAAATATTAAATTACAAAAGCAGAAGGGGATAAAATCGACTTACAATGTCATTTCTGATTCGAAAATATAATCTTAATCAATTTGACTGTTCTGGTGGGTATTTAATGTACAATAACTGGATAAATGTGTGCTATGACTTTCTGTCGTGTGTTTCATTGTTTGTATGTTTTGTTACACACGTTCATTTTTTCCTCGCCTATGATTGAACCAATGATATAATTTATTTTAATATGGGTTTGCCATAAAACTGGATACAACAATTTTATTATTTATTGTATTTTATTATTGTTAACAGGTGAGTTTTCACAGTACAGCAATTTTATGATTTGTTATATTTTAGTATTGCTAACAGGTGTTTCCACAATACAGTAATTTTATGATTTGTGGTGTTTTAGGTTTGCAATACGACTGTAGCTTGAGTGCTGTTGTTTTGTGTGAGGTTCAGTAGTTACCAACTTGAGTGCTGCTGTGTTGTGTCAGGTTCAGTAGTTACCATCTTTCTAAAACTAAATGAATGCTTTGATAAGTGCCAAGAGCAATACGACTGTAGCTTGAGTGCTGTTGTTTTATGTGAGGTTCAGTAGTTACCAACCTGAATGTTGTGTTTTGTAAGTTCAGTAATTACCAAATTGAGTGCTGTTGTGTTGTGTCAGGTTCAGTAGTTATCAACTTTCTAACATAATAAAAGTATGAATTAAAACAAAGTAAAAGACACTATCATAAATGCAATACATGGCATTGATTAATAATTAACTAATACATTGTATGTGCTAAGACCAAAGAAAGACTACAGCATTTGACAACGCAACATAAATTCACTGAATGATTGAGTGGCTGCAAAATTTCAGTAAATCAAAGGGTTGATGCAACATTTCATGAAACATTGAACAGCTGCAGGATCCTAATGAGTGACACGTAGGATTGGTTGTAGATATTTGAAAAAGACACTGCGTTCACTATAAAATTTAAACTACGGCTATATGTAGACGTTACATGAAACGCATGTGGTGTGGCATTAGAAGAAAATATCAATGAACTCTCAGAGCTGGAAAATTCAGTCAAACATATAATGGACATATATGCTCGAGTGTTTGAAGAATTTCTCAGGCACGTAGGAAAGTCACCATGACCCTGTAGTAATCTTAGAGTCTTACAACATTTCTCATATCATCTCTCAGCGAAAATGGAACTATTTCTTTTCTTTAAAATAATCATTTACATAATTATAATTATTCCAATGGAAATCAAGTGTAATGTACATTATTAGCGAAGTCATAAATCTAAAGAGGAATATGCATATTGCTTTATCCAATGTTAAAATATCTCTCTCTGTGTCTCTGTCTCTGTCTCTGTCTCTGTCTCTCTGTCTCTCTCTCTCTCTCTCTCTCTCTCTCTCTTATATATATATATATTATGTCACATTTTAATTTTTTCTCAACGCGCATGTGACTAAGACCCTAAGAGTTATTTCACCTGACTATATATGTAGTCACCGATAAAGAGTTATTGCGTCTGACTATGAGTGTAGTCACCGATAAGGAGTTATTGCCCCTCATTGCGAGTGTAGTCACCGATAAGAGTTATTGCCCCTCATTGCGAGTGTAGTCATCGATAAGAGTTATTGCCCCTCATTGCGAGTGTAGTCACTGATAAGAGTTATTGCCCCTCATTGCGAGTGTAGTCACCGTTAGGAGTTATTGCATCTGGTTGCGTTTGTTGTCAGCGACATGGAGTTATTGCCCAGAACTGCGATTTAAATCACTTAAAGAGATTTAGTGAACATGACTGTTGGCAAAATATCTAGTACGCGTTATTACGTATGAGTGCGTTTGACACTGATCAAGTGAGAGTTGCTGCAATTGGCTGCGTTTGGCACAGATCTTGAAAGAGTTGTTATTGTAAACAATCCGCTCATTGTTTAGATTGCATACCGATATTGGCCGAGCGGAAAGCTGTTTGTGTGAAATCAAGTTACATTAACATGACGAATGAAGACAATTAAGCCATCCCGTTGTGATTAATGTAAGTGAATTATATCGAACGCTAAGCTCGGTACTTGACAGTGGAAATGATGTTTACTTTCTTTCAACAAGAATGAGTATCCATAACTAAAATATGTTCATCATCTAATTTCTGTTTACATGTTGTATCTATCTATCTATCTATCTATCTATCTATCTATCTATCTATCTATCTATCTATCTATCTATCTATCTATCTATCTATCTATCTATCTATCTATCTATCTATCTGTCTATCTATCTATCTATCTGTTTCTCTCTCTCTCTCTCTCTCTCTCTCTCTCTCTCTCTGGCGTCTGTCCAGTCAGCCAGCCAGCCAGGTAGCTAGCTAGCTACATATTATTTCTGTATCGTTGGTCCGGAAAGTTTATTCGCTGCGTGTTTTGAAAGAGAGATGTTCCTAGATGCTTTTCGAATCTGTCATATGATGGTTTTTTTCAGGAGACAAAATAAAAATAGCGTTGTCATGGAAATGTCTTTTAACGTCACTTGACTCAGTGGGTATAATTATTTTGGAAGAAGACTGAAAGATGACAATAAAAGAAGAACATGCAAATATGAATAATGACTAATAGTGGTGGGTCAATAAAAAAAGAGCAAATAGTAAATTATCTATTATCTTCAAACATTTCTTAGTCTAATCCTTTGTGTTGTGACATGAGCTAGCCACATATTTTCCCATTCATCTATCAATACATTCTATGATCAATCAAAAACCTCTTATGTCTTGGACCGAATCTGGTGATATCAGTCACCTTCATCTCAGACTCCTTCGAAATTCTGCTGTACAGATAAACAAAGTGTAAAAGGTTTTTGCGTTTAAATAGGAAGCATTATTACAAATTTAACTTCTCTCTCTCTCTCTCTCTCTCTCTCTCTCTCTCTCTCTCTCTCTCTCTCTCTCTCTCTCTCTCTCTCTCTCTCTCTCTCTCTCTCTCACCGTTTAACAAGCATTCTTCTGTTTCATGAATTGTTGTTCTCTGTCTACGTTTTAGCTTGCTCCGTATTGATGACCTCAGTGTAGGATTCGATTAGTGTGACGTCATTAACTCCCAATGGTACTTTGTCAACGCATACTCCATTAGAGGAAATTATTGTAATTTGAGTTTTAGCTTGAGTTTCTGTTTTTGTTTCGTAGTTTGAGGACAATAGACTTTATACGAAATCTTTCACAATAGTTTTTTGCAAAGGGTATCGCTTTAAATTCAAAATAGTCCTAGGGAAGGTGGGTACAATATAAAAGTACTCATTCGACATTTTTCTCCATTACGATTTAATTTATTTTAATTCTCCAAACGAGTACGGATAAAAATATGGAAGAGTTATAATCATTCATTTATTTTATTATATCTGGAATCGAAATTGCGGTGTATCTTTCAGTTCAGAGTATGAACGGGTGACAAACACCCCTTTGTTACAGGCTATGATTATTATTATTAATCATCCAAACCTTATTACAAGTGATGGAGAAATCTTAATTTATATTTATTAATAAATCTCCCAGGAGACACCGCTCGACTCTCACGTCGGACTATACGGGTGTGGTAAAATCTTTTCGCTTCCACAACAATAAGAGAGATGTTTTCGCAGATGGAATCTTACTTAAGGAGTAAGAAATGTGTCTTTAATTATATCTAATGAGCCCCCACTGTCACTCCAATATATAATTAAAAAATATGTGAAAGAAGGTTAATAAATATAACAATACATGTATTAAATCATCGAATCAAATATACATATGGCAAATAAAATGAAAATATTATTTGACAGTGTGACAGAGTAAATTTGCCTATTCCTATTTCTAAACTTAATTTTTTTATATTTTTTTAAATTGTCGAAGTGACCCAACATTAGGCACTCCTTATGATGATATTTGTGTATGTGTCAGAGTTGGAGAAAATACTCGAGTTGAGAACATGCTAGAAATTGTTGATGCAATGCAAACCAGCTCCAAGGATTCAATTTAATGCAAGTAGTTATATTTCTATTGTTACACATTAAATCATCTTAACAATGATGAAGATATTGAAATTTATAAATAAATTTTACTCAGTCATAACTGTGTAATCATTCAGTTAGAATATAGCAAACTCAGAACGACAAACAAAAAAGTGAAAGAAAAGATAGAAAAGAAAAATCTTATTATAACAGGAGAAATGTGCTTTGGTGGGTATAAGGGAATGTTTTTATTTTAAATTATATAAAGAATAACGTACTATGCAGAAAATGTATTTAATTCATGTGTTTGGAAACATTCCTTGCTCAGAGAGAACAGTTGGAGAGAAAGATAAAAAGTTGGCGAGAGAAAGAAAGATAACACTTGGGGAGAGGAAGAGAGAACGAGATTTTGGTAGAGGAGAGACAGCAGTGGGAGATATAATGTAAGTAAGAAGCGTAAGAGGCAGTAGACAGGAATGCAAAGAGAATGGTGGTCTGGAAGTCAGATGATATATAAGAAGGAGAGATGAAACAAAGAGAAGTGTAAGAAAGAAAGAACTGTAGGACAGATGTAAGGGGGAGGGAAAATAGAAGCGTAAGGGGGGGAGGAGGGAGATAAAATAGAGGTGTAAGAGAACACTAGTGGAAAGATCTGAAACAGGGTGGTTAGGAGAGAAATCTGAGACAATTTGCAATGATGAGGAAAAGTTCTTGAGAGAGAGAGAGAGAGAGAGAGAGAGAGAGAGAGAGAGAGAGAGAGAGAGCGAGCAAAAATTTGAAAGTGAAATGTAGATAAATAAATATTGAGTTTGAGAGTACGATCGTTCGTTTTGAATTGTAGATAAATATCTAGTGACTTTGACAGTAAGATCATTCGTTTTCGTAATGTAGCACATTGATGATGGTTCCTTTATGACTAGCACTAACTTTGATGATGACAAGAGTAAAAGTCGGATTAACGTTCAGAAACTCACCGACAACATTGACACGTTTTGCCAAACTGACACGAGTCCACTTGTAAGGTACAAGAGAACAATGCAGTGATGACACGCCAATATGACATACTAATATTCAAAATGCACTACCAGTCACCACTCTGTTACCCGATAAACCATTTTTCTAGATAACGGACAGAAGCCAACTTGTAACCGTCAAACCCATCCACTCCGAAGTACAGATACAAGCTCCTGGAAGAGAAACCACACAAATAATTTTTTTAGTAGAAAACAAAAGAATTGTGTAGACAGGAGACGAATGAGAGAGTTTTGTGGAAACGAAAAACGTAACTGAAATACAGCACCATCAGATATTGCCCCCACTAAACGCTCGTATCGATTGGCCGAGAAAGTGTTCGGGCGTACACGTCCATTAAGGTGGAGGTAATTTAGAGCGCAGCTACTGAAGCAGACATTAAACGCGATCAGGAAACGTTAAGAGGGACAGGTGAATGCAATCATTGCAATTGGGTTTTTTTGTGCAATATTTATTGCGCGCGGAAACCGTCAGGAAATTTGTTTTATATTACAAGAAGATATGAGGCCATAACTAAAAGCATGTTTCTCTTTCTAGTGTATTCTTATCTTTGTTCGTTTGTTGGTGGGAATTCAGACAGTGAAAGAGAGAGGGAAGAAAAATGAGTGTGAGAGGTTAAAATAGAGAGATACGTTTGCATAGAGTTGATGGGACAAAAGAGAGAAAGAGTGACAAAGGAGAAAGTCATATACAGTGTGTGTGTGTGTGTGTGTGTGTGTGTGTGTGTGTTTGTGTGTGTGTGAGAGAGAGAGAGAGAGAGAGAGAGAGAGAGAGAGAGACTTAAAAGTGTACGCACATGTATGAGAACACATGAGAGAATATATGCTTCCTTGTTTGAGAGAAAGATGAGGGAAGAAAGTTAAAGACAACAAAATATTAAAAGGGGATGGAGGAAGAAAGTTGGAAGTAGAGGGAGCAAGTTCAAGTTCAAGAGAGAGAGTTGGAGGGAAGTAGAGAATTGCACAAAATAGACTTTCAGTGAGAAGGAGAAAAATGGTGAAAACAGAGAAAGAAAGAGAGAGAGAGAGAGAGAGAGAGAGAGAGAGAGAGAGAGAGAGAGAGCAGAAACGACTACCAATATGGATTACAGCAAGCACGTTGAAGTCACCTGCCCCTTGCCAGTCGCTGTTTCGCTTGGTTTGTTGCAGGAAGCATTACTCACGTGTAACAAAACATCAACAGTCCTATATGCGTCGATGGTTGTTGGCTGCAGTTGATTTTATGCATCGAGTCAATCCGAACGTACCCCATGTAAAAGGTAAGCGAACGAAAGAAACACTTTTATTTGTAAGTTTGCTGCTGGAATAATAGAGTCGAGCGGATCTGTTGGTTGGCGGTGTTAATCTGGTGTGAAATTATTACATGTAGTGTTGGAGTGGTGTTAATCTGGTGTGAAAGTATTTGTAGTGTTGGAGTGGTGTTAATCTGGTGTGAAAGTATTTGTAGTGTTGGAGTGGTGTTAATCTGGTGTGAAAGTGCTTGTAGTGTTGGAGTGATGTTAATCTGGTGAGAAAGTAATTGCCGTGCTGGAAGTGGTGTTAATCTGGTGTGAAAGTATTTGCAGTGTTGGAGGTGGCGTTAGTCTGATGTAAAAGTATTTGCAATGTTGGAGGTGGTGTTAATCTGGTGTGAAAGTATTTGCAGTGTTAGAGGTGGTGTTAATCTGGTGTGAAAATATTTCCATTGTTAGAGGCGGGGTTAATCTGGTGTGAAAGTATTTCAGTGTTGGAGGTAGTGTTAATCTGGTGTGAAAGTATTTGCAGTGTTAGAGGTAGTCTTAATCTGGTGTGAAAGTATTTGCATTGTTAGAGGTAGTCTTAATCTGGTGTGAAAGTATTTGCATTGTTAGAGGTAGTCTTAATCTGGTGTGAAAGTATTTGCATTGTTAGAGGTAGTGTTAATCTGGTGTGAAAGTAATTGCAGTGTTGGAGCTGTGTGAAAAATTACCCAATCACGCCCATGTTAATCACAGATTGAACACACTTCTGATTATAATGTTAACACTCATTTATCTAAAGAACATATATTTTCTTTGTGCTTCATTGGAAACCATGGGTACATAGACAACTTTCATGTTTCTAAATCACCGAATCGTAATTTATGATATGTGTGTGGTATTCCAGTATATATGCCATTTCTTAGGATTTATATGTTTTCTAAGTGCACGGATTTATTTACTGATTTTAAATCGGGGAATATTTAAAACATCATTCTATTTCTTTCATGGAAAACTGATTAAGAACTATTTAAGAAAATCAATTTTGAAATGAAAACGCTTGAGTTATTGACGGGATTTATTGATGGGTAAAATATTAAAAGCGTAACACAAATCTCAAATTAAAAGTGTCCTCAGCTAAAATGTCGTTTAAAATTTTCCAAAATTGAGAAATGAATTAGATTTCCAATGAAAGTATTGTTCAAATATCTTAACAGCAATTCTGATCGCTACACCAAACAGTCTGCCACAGTACAAAACAATAAAATGTATGTGTAAAATGAGCATTTAAATTCGCATTATCAAATTATTTTTGCAATACTAATTGATTAAAAACAAATCTCAATTTTCCCTAGTGACCAGAAACAGAATTTCTGTAAATGCAACGAAAGACTAAAAGACTAAATACATGGGTACATGCAACTATCCATTTATCGCTGTTTATCCCGTTCATTCAAACAATAGTCTATGACGCATCTGTCCAAAATTCATCAACTGTTTACCTCTTTATTTTTTCACTTATCCATTTGTGTCGTCTATCATTCATTCATCAACCACTGAGTAATTAATCAAATATCGAATAATTCAATTAGTTAAAATTATTTAATCAGTCAGCCATAGAGGCAATAAGTAGATCAATTAGCCAATTCATCACACAGTTAAGCATTCAATCAAATAAATCTTAATTTAACTAATACTCATATCTTGATCATGTGAACACGTTAACTGGATCTAATTACGTCCTAGCCTTATAGAAATTAATTTAAAAACTTACAAGTACAAATATAAATTACTTCCTAACATTACAGAAACGAATTGCAGAATAGTTGCAGCACAAATACAAATTATCTCTGAGCGTTACAGAGGTTAGTTGATGGACACTTGAATGTACAAATACAAATTATCTCTGAGCGTTACAGAGGTTAGTTGATGGACACTTGAATGTACAAATACAAATTATCTCTGAGCGTTAGAGAGGTTAGCTCATGGACACTTGAATGTACAAATACAAATTATGTCCTAGACTTATTGAAATGAATTACAGATACTTACAAACACAAAAACAAATTACGTCCAAGTCTTACAAGAGCGAAATATAGATACTTGCAGTACAAAGAAAAATTCAAGATGGTGTAACTTGCACTTCGTGTTGTCGAAATGCATTATAATAAAATTAATGTCGCATTGGGCAAATTGGAATTTTCAATAGAAACATTCAGAGCTCACGTACTTCAGATTCACTCCAAAATTTATTTCAAATTTAAAGTCACATTACACACCACATTCTAGCTTTAAAATAACACTAAATGTATTTCACATTGATGAGAACATTATTTCAGATTTCACACCAATGTCTACACCCAACACTTCAAGTCTGCTGCTTCTTCTCCTTTACCATCTGTCCACGATCAAGGCGCAAGGTGAAGTAATAGATAAAAGATTTTCCACGAGGAAAACACAAGCCTTCTTTAACTGTTCGTGGCCAGCCGACCAAATCCGGTCCAAATTAGAGTGTGCCAAATCATGCAGCAACAACAATGCCTGTGTAACGTATGGTTACGCGTGCAAGACTGTGGCGCCAGTATGGTGTTGTTGCAAGACCCTCTCCACCTCTGTTATCAGTTCTACGTTGGTAGAAAGTGGGTGGACAGATGGTCTGATAGGGACCCTAGTTTCAATCAAGGTATGTTGGGTACTTCTCTGATGCTATTGTGTTACCATTATCACTAGTGCGTCTGTTACTGCTATGATTTCTGCTGCTGCTATTGCTATTCAAAGCAATAGATTTTAAGGTGGAAAGATAGTAACACAGACAATTCTACTATTATAATTAAAGCGCAATACGTTTTATGGTGGACAGGTAGTAACACAGACAATGCTACTATTATAATTAAAGGTAATACGTTTTATGGTGGACAGGTAGTAACACAGACAATGCTACTATTATAATTAAAGGTAATACGTTTTATGGTGGACAGGTAGTAACACAGACAATGCTACTATTATAATTAAAGGTAATACGTTTTATGGTGGACAGGTAGTAACACAGACAATACTATTATTATAATTAAAGGCAATACGTTTTGTGGAGGACAGGTAGTAACACAGACAATACTACTATTATAATATGCAATATTTTTCTGGTGGACAGGTAGTAACACAGACAATACAAATTATTATAGGCAATACATTTGATGGTGGAAAAGTAGAGTAACACAGACAATACTAGTATTATTAAAGGCAATACATTTTATGGTGGAAAAGTAGTAACACAGACATTACTAGTATTATTAAAGGCAATACTTTTTCTGGTGGAAAAGTAGTAACACAGACATTACTAGTATTATTAAAGGCAATAAATATTATGGTGGAAAAGTAGTAACAATAATAATTACAGTACTTAAGCAAAGATTATCGTGACAATGTCTACACTGAAGCCATCCTCAGTATCCTATTTCTAATTCATTATTTACGTTTTTACATTTGATCATGTATTTTTCTTTTGCAGGAAGAAACCACATACCAAACACCTCAGCAAGGTATGATTAAATATTTGGAGGTAAAATATAAAACAATACTGGAAAGTATGTTGAAATGAAAGAAGAAAGAAATACCTGTCAAACTTGAGGATTATTCTTTAATTGCATTTCATGACAATAATTTCTGAACTATCAAACTGTAAGGAATTGTATAAAACTTTATCGTATCAGATGTTTCTTTCCTGGCGTATTGAAGTACATCTTGACAATATCACACAAGGGTAAATCGATACAGAATACGTCAAATGAATGCTTTTGTAAATGCTTCTTCTGTGTGTGTGGGGGGGGGTGGAGGGGGGAGAGAGTGAATTTTAGTTATACTATCCTCTCCTTACGTTTTCCTCTATCTATCTGTGGCAGAGTAAATTTACCTCTCCCTATTTCAAATTTAATTGTTATATAAATTGTTAACTTGTCAGACTGACCCGATCTAGGGCACTCCTTATGACGGTATTTTTGAAAGTGTCTGAAGTAAACGCCCGAAATGAGAATATGCTAGAATTGCTGATTTAATGCATACCATCCAAACTGCGATCTAAACGTTTACCTACTGTAGAGAAATCTATTGTCTGATGTCTTGAATTTGAAGTGGTAAGGAAGTCTGATCTTGAAAGGCAGTCGTTAGCTTGATGGGACCAGCCTTTCATTTTTTCATGTGTCACTTGAATCTACTGGATGATCACTGATTGTATAGTGCTATGACCAGGGATTGGGGTAGGGATGGATGCGGGAATCATCCGTCATTGTGTGAGTAAGTGTAAAGGAATACACTTCACTCCTTTTGATGTATGAAATAAGCTGAGCACACTGGGAAGTTTCTAGTACAGTGAAGTTACTAGAATTACTGTAATTGTTGTTTGCTTGAAGAAACTGACGCAGTGAAGAGGGCGCTCAAGTTGGTTTCAAGAGAACACTAGTGCCTGTGTTTTTCACTTGTGTGCAGGGGAGACAATGTTGACAAGGACATTGTGGCATCATGGTACTGTTGCAAACGAAAGAGAAAACTATTGAGGCTACACTTAACTCATGTTATATATGAAAAGAACTATTATCTGATAATTCTGTTTCAGTTCTCTGATAGGAAGTATTCTGCGATTTGTAATGAATTATTGAATTGTATTTTCAGTCTAACACTGTGTAGTAAAGAATTATTTGAATGTGGTTTTGTAGAAATAGTGGTGTAAAGTAATCTATTTCATTGTATTTGTCATATGCATATTTGATTGTTGATTTAATAGATTTATTGTTAATTTCTCTTACCCTCTTATGCATATTGATAACATTATGTTGGAGAAGAAAGTGGGTGGATGAGGGCTCGCTAAATATAGATTAAAGATGTATTTGTCTTCTCCTTTATTAAGAAGTTTTCCACCTACGGAAAGATTGTGTGATCGTAAATGTTTATATTTCATGTTGTGGAAGAGAAAACATTTACAGCGCCCATATATCCACAAAGTGAGAGAGACGAGTGGTGTCTGTTGGAGGATGATTAATAAAATAAATTAAGATTCTCATCACTTGTAATACGTTTTGATGATTAATTAAATAATAATAATCATATCCATTAACTAAGTGTCGTTGGCGTCGCACTATCTATCTATCTATCTATCTGTCTGTCTGTCTGTCTATCCATCTATCCATCTATCTACCTATCTATCTATCTGTCTATCTATCTATCTATCCAGCCAGCCAGCCATCTATCTATCTATCTATCTATCTATCTGTCCTTCCATCCGGTTGTCCGTCTGTATATCAATATATCCGTCTATTTGTCTGTCTGTCTGTTACATATATCTGGTGCTAAATCGCTTTTAAAACTTAAATCTGTCTTACGCATATGCATCGCTCTGTCTGAAATTATAAATGAATTTTATCCCTCAAAATATAATTACACCTCGGGTCGTTCATTCCTGCCATAACGATAATAAATTTTATTGTGAGCTAAATGTTTCTATTGAGATTGCACTAACGGTTTTACTTGACTCGCCCTTGATTTGTTTTGCAGTCATGTACGAAATAGAGGTTGTGACAGGAAGTCAGTTGCTTGCGAGTACAGCCAGCATTTACCTGGACATCTATGGAACAATCGGAAATCTAGCCTCAAAGACATTAAGTAGTTCCAGTTCTCTTTTGGCATCGTCCACGACGACAGTTCAGGTAATTTAAACAGTCAAAACTCCACTCAACTGATAGTTATTTTCTTTGAATCTATTTTATAATAATCCTGGTTATGCTATTTCTGGCGTGTGCAAAGGAACATTTTGTGGGGCTTTCCTTTCCACCATCCAACAATAATGTCAATGAGTTCCAAAAACCCTTTTAGTTTCAGGTGTTCCTCGAATGCTTATAATGATTGTCAACATTTATTGACAGACGTGTTGCCATGTGGAATGTGAAGGCCTCCAGTTAACTTCACTTAAATGAAACGTGTGGTATATCTGAACATGGAGCACTTACAAGCTCCCTAGAGACAAATCTCACACGGGGATTATTTAATGAATTTTCATTGAAACGTTACAGACAATTTTCCGTTTCTTTCTACTTTCAATCAGATTTAATTTGGACGAAATTATCTTTAGGAATATCGACACCGCAGAGAATGATGTGTGTGTGTGTTTGTGTGTGTATTTGTGTGTGTGTCTGTGTGTGTGCGTGTGTGTGTGTGTGCGTGTGTGTGTGTTTTGTGTGTGTGTGTTTGCGTGTGTGTATTTGTTTGTGTGTGCATGTGTGTGTTTGTGTGTGTGTGTGCGTGTGTGTGTTTGCGTGTGTGTATTTGTTTGTCTGTGTGTGTGTGTTTGTGTGTGTTTGTGTGTGTGTGTGTGCGTTTGAGAAAGGCACGAGTATATTCCTGCGTGAATGAGAATGTTTATTTGGGGTTTTATGGTAACTGAAGCAAGAGAACGACTATAGTACATTGGATATGCATGTTTTTCTTCAAGAGTTAACTTTCTTGTATTAATTTATACGCAATCTAATTTAATGTGGGCAGAAGCACGTGTAAAGGATTTTAGATTTATTGTTTAGATATTGTAATTTGCTACAGATTTATTGTCTGGATATAATTTGTTCCAGATTTATTATGTTGGATATTATTATTAATACAGATTTATTTTCGTTGATAATATTATTAGTACACATTTAAAAACTGTCAAAATAGTGGAGGTTAGATATGAGTAGTATTACAAGCAATTTTAAAGTAGTATTAACTTTACAATATTTTATTTAAATGTTCTGTCGTGGTAGGCTTGCCATGATGCAATCCTCAACTGTTTTTAATGCAATAAGCATAATAATAAAGTAAATGGATGTTTTAAAGGTAATTTGGTAAGATTCAAATCTTAGCTACATGCGGTATTGCCCATGACTTAGTGTGATGAATGAGATGATGATGGATGATGCAGTGATGACAGGTGGTGCAGATGACGTTGTAAATAACACATCAAGCATGTAAGTTGTGATTTAGGTAACGATCATAAAGTAGTGTGTGTGTGTGTGTGTGTGTGTGTGTGTGTGTGTGTGTGTGTGTGTGTGTCAGAATCAATAGATACACTGTATTCATAAATAATAATATACATTAGTGAAATATAATCAAACAATGCATACAGAATCCAACATGAATAATAGTGACCAATTACTCAATGCCTAAAAGCATAGCTCAAATCCCTTATTCCTTTCAGCTAAATCAGTAGGATGTATGCCTAAGATCCAACTAACTCTTACATTCACACCATTTGCACTTCTCTTTCTAATGCAAGTTAGAAATCTTTAAAATTTAAACCGTTTCCTTATTTTGTTATAAAAACGTGTTACTGACTATAATAACAAAACCAATCCCGAGTCTGCTGTAACTACGGTTACCCCTATGAATCGTCTACCATGCTCAGGGTAGTTAGTGTTATCTAAACCAACGTGTGACTTGGGCTTGTGGAGGGAAGGGCGGACGCGAACCGTGGGGAGGCAAAATTGACTGAATCAAGCACAACGTGCAAATGGGTAATGGGTCTGCCATTGCTTCAGTGACAGTTGTATTGCCATCTAAATTGTGAAGGCTACCAGAACCGCAGGTGTTCTGAAATATCAAAGACCTGACTTAGCCCTAACAGCGACCAGGCCCTGCACCGACCCTCCTAAATTCATAGAACTAACTCTATTTAAATTCCCACATTGCACAGGCATTGACCCTACTCGGGTGCGATTTTCTAATACACTCAATATAAATTCCATCATATTAACGCACTAGTTTGGATAGAACGAAAAATTAGATTGGCGGAGATAAATATTAAATAAATGAAGTTATGAAAGAATACATTTCTTAATTCGTGTTTTATACGCTGTATCCCTGTCACCCAGAAGCTAGCTAGAACTGCTATCCTAACACTATAAGCCCACAATAATACAGACCCATATCACTGACTGCATCTCAGCTCAGTGTTGGTGCCTCGTTTTATTTAAAAATAATTTTAACTGTCTTGACCTGCACCACTTGTCTCCAGATTTATGACGTCGATGTTGGAGTTCTGCGTGGCATAAAGATTACGGTTGCCGCATCAGGAAGCTTGCTTTCCTTGTCTTCAGGCTGGTTCTGCAATACGGTAAGCACTTGACCATTTTCATGGAGTATTCCTGCAGCTGGCGTTATAAATATGATAGTTTAAACACAAAAATTAAGTGCACGTAAATTAATTTAATGTTTTAGATGCATACATATTATTTAATTGAATGCTTTGTTTGGAATGTATAAGCATGATTTATTCAGTTAATAAGCGTATTTAAATAGTTAATTAAGAATGAACACGTTAAATAGTTTAACAATATTTAAAGAGTTAATTTTTTTTAAAGTTCAAGGGTAATTAAAGAGATCGGAATATACTTCTAAAATCTAAACTATTAATATTTAAATAGGCAATGAAGTGATTAGCACGTAACAGAAATTACACAACCAATAATTACATAGAAATTAAGTAAAAGATAAACAATGAAATCATTTCAAAAGTTTTTAAACGAGATATAAACAGGATTTCAAAGCACTTTAGAAAACCGTTATAACTTTGTGAATATAGTCTATTCTAAAACAACTTCGCTAAAATAAACAAACTAACAACCAAAATAAATTACACCGTATCACTGAGCAAGATGAGGCTTTATAATACTGTAGCTGGATAGTTAGAACTATATGGGAGATTACTCTAATTTATAAAAACTATTGAGATATCAAATGTCGACACGTTTCGCGTGTCAAAGGAGCTTACTTCCTTAGTGAAGGATAATTTGACATTCATGAATTAACAATGTAGTGTTTTAGTTTGCAGTGAAGGATAATTTGACATGCATGACTTAACAATGTAGTGTTTTAGTTTGCAGTGAAGGATAATTTGACATTCATGAATTAACAATATAGTGTTTTAGTTTGCAGTGAAGGGTAATTTGACATTCATGAATTAACAATGTAGTGTTTTAGTTTGCAGTTTTTATGAATACTTTGCTATTGTCTGTTTCCTGAACTCGACAATGCAACATACAGCTGGCCGTGTGAAAATACCCAAACTCCCACGTGCTCGAAGGTTAAATATGCTTTTGCGTTGCGCACAGACAGACAGAGCTAGGAAAATATATATATGATAGTCAATCCTTTACTGTTCTAGTCTATGGCAATGGCTATGTAAATATAGTCAATCCTTTACTGTTCTAGTCTATGGCAATGGCTATTTAAATATAATCAATCCTTTACTGTTCTAGTCTATGGTAATGGATATCTAAACATAATCAAAACTAGTTCTAGTATTTGTAAATTAATACATAAATATAATGTTAGGCTACGTCGTCGGAATTGCAGCGCTGTTCAAAACATAATGTAGGTGTCATGTAAATTAACAGTTCAAAACATAATGTAGGTGTCATGTAAATTAACAGTTCAAAACATAATGTATGTGTCATGTAAATTAACAGTTCAAAACATAATGTATGTGTCATGTAAATTAACAGTTCAAAACATAATGTAGGTGTCATGTAAATTAACAGTTCAAAACATAATGTAGGTGAAATTAAATTAACAGTTCAAAAATAATGTAGGTGTCATGTAAATTAACAGTTCAAATACGTAGCGAAAGTTGTCAATTCACATTAAATCCACTTCAGTAATGAATATAAAACAAATTCTGTAAGTTTCATATTCATAAATTCAGACGTATATCAAATTGTACACTAAATAGCCAACACAGAGGAAACTTAGATGATCTTAAATTCTAAATATTAATTTATCCTACAGGAGTTAAAGTATCAAACAGCAATATTTCTTATCTTAAATTCTAAATATTAATTTATCCTACAGGAGTTAAAGTATCAAACAGAAATATTTCTTATCTTAAATTTTAAATATTAATTTATCCTACATGACTTAAAGTACCAAACAGCAATATTTCTGATCTTAAATTCTGCATAATATTTTATCTAAACCGTACACATAAAGAGAAGATTTTTTTTCATTTAAATTCTAAGTTGTAGTTTAAATTTGCTTTCTATGTAGGTCACTGTCAGAAAATATACCATCCAGAACATCGGACAGACACCTCAAATGGAACACACGTTTAACGTCTTCACGCTGTTCGCTGACAACGTTCGAGAAAAGGAATTTTGGATTTAAGTCGAAACTATTAATTTTTTCTACTAATTTTTCATTCACTCATTTTGCTTTGGGTTTAGTACTCTGACGTAAGATACCTCTACAATTCAAAGGAACGTATGTAAGAGAAATACTTTTTCAAAAATTTTCTTTTACGATTTATATCGTTAATATGTTAATGAAGTCTTTTTAAAAAAACAACAACGAAAGACAACTACAACCTAACGTCTGGTTTAGAATGACATCAAATTTACATCTGCCAAAGAAATTCTATTTTAAAAAAATAGAATTTCTTTGGCAGATGTAAATTTAATCTATTTTTAAAAAATTGAGTTACATCGTTAACATACACATGAATAACGTACTTATTTTTTCTTTCGGGATTTGTATCGTTAACATACACATGGATAACGACTTCGTTCTCTCAGTGCCCAGATCTAAAAATTTTCTTTTGTTGTTTGTAATGTCAAAGTGCAAATCTTTGAGCAAATAAACAATGTCCAGTAGATGTTAACTTCGTAATGATCAAATAAAATTATTTCGTATATAAAGTTTTCTAGCTATTACTTTCCATTCACGTATACATTTCCACGAGTGATCTTATGTTGTGACGTTGTAAAGGTCAAATATATTTGACTTAGTTAATATTTAAGGGAAACCTAACGTTGAAACTGACCTAAGAAATACAAATGATGCATTAACCCGCACACTTCAAAGCACACACAGGCGGTGTAGAGTTTGAGAATTTGTAACAATTAAATTAAATAGAAACAATCAAATATTAATATTTACATAAACTTGGAGTGAGGGAAAAGACCGGTCAGTCTTTTATACTACTGGAAAGTTGTAAATGATACAAAATACATTATTAGCTATGAACACTCATATTTCTGGAATTTCTTTCAAGCATAGACAAAACACTGGACATACATTTCAGCTAAGGGAGCATATTTCTAGAATTTTGTTCAAGCATTAAAGACAAAACACTGGAAGTACATTTTAGCTAAGGGAGCATAGTAGTGGAGTGTGAACGCGTCCTTACAATTCAGTCTGGAATAGTTAAAATGCTCACAGCTAAGATGACAGTAATGGAACATTACGAATAGTTAAAATGTACGTTTTCCATTATTACTACCTTTGTCCTATTTTCACTTTCGTCACAGATAGATAATTTAAGTACATGGAGAGAGAATGAATGAATGAATGAAAGAAAGAAAGAAAGAAAGAAAGAAAGAAAGAAAGAAAGAAAGAAAGAATGAATGAATGAATGAATGAATGCTCAGAGACAAAAAAAGTAATAAAATAGAGAAAGGAGAACAAGATGGGATAAAAGATAAAGATTAAGAGAATGTATGAAAGATCAATAGACAGATAAAAAGTAAAACAAGAACACACGTAGATTATGAAAAAGAACAGAAGCTGTGAAGAAGAAAGAAAACAAGAGGGAGAGAAGAGTGAAAGATAATTTCGAAAAGACAAAGGAAATCAAAGAAAAGAAACGGAGAGAAAGAGACACGAATAGTTGGAAATAGACACAAATGAAGAGGAGGGTGGGTGCGAAAGAAAAGGGGGCTGGTAGGGAGAGAGTTTCAAAGAAATATGAAAGAGAAAAAAGAGGGAAAAAATAAAAACAATTGCGAAAACAACAATAAATACCCAGAGAAAAATACATGCATTCACACATTAAATAATAAAAGTAATAAATACATATATATTGGCGCTAATTATCTCTACAAATATAAGTACTGAAAGTCGGAGTCCATACGAGACAATTGTCAAAGACAAAAGCAGGACTGAGCCAACTATCAAGACAGGATTGAACCAAGGATCAAGGCAGGATTTAAAGAATGACCAAGCAGGATTGAATCCATTACTGTTTGCACACGAAGCTGATGTCACCGAGTTCATGAAGGTCATCAATAAAATACCGTAAGAAATCAATACTTACCTTTTTAAACTAGCTATCATAATTAACATATTATATAATAGAGGAGAAAGAGACAGTTTATATGGTTTATGTTATGAATTTTTCTTTTAATCTAAGAGAAAATGAAAGATAACATAAAAAATAAAGTTTGAAAGAGAGATACAGAATATGTGCACAGGTTACGTCCCCTTGGCCGATATTTATGATGAAATACGATGGACGTTAAGTCAGAACTAAATTTTTACCCACGTCCTCCAACACATCCGGTCCCGGGCCATCTTAACAGCATTATAGGCCCATGGGCAATGCAGTGCACTGGGGCCCCTTCCTACACATCCACTCACAGAAATAAAACATACATAGGTTAGCATAGGGCCCTTTTGCTCGTGAGGCCCTGAGCAACTGCCCAGCGTGCCCATGCATTGAGACGGCACTGCCTAGTGCCCTAGTCCAAATCGAATTTATAACTCTACCCACTGTAAAAATATATGTCGCCCTTTCGCTAGTTGGATAGTGTGTGTGTGTGTGTGTGTGTGTGTGTGTGTGTGTGTGTGTGTGTGTGTGTGTGTATACTTTTTAAAGCTATGGCCACTGAAAGTGCTGCAATTTAGTGGACAAAATTATAAGTGACAAGTGCTTTATGTTGTGGATGCTGCATATTGCAGCCAACAGAAAAGATAATAATTATGACAGGCAGGTATTTTTTATGACGTAATATTGGCCTCACAATATTCATTTCTAGAATGTTTCCAAACATTTATCTGCATACACTATATACGTCATATAAATGTACCAGTCAATAAACATATGAAATATTTCCCTTTACAACCCCCCCCCCCTTCCAAGGAAAGAAGAAGAAGAAAATCTTAGATATTTTTTTCTTCCGACTTCAAAAGGAGAACTCCATTTATTATCGTTCTTGTGATCACCAGCTTTAACGCCCTTGCCAATTGCTGGTTCTCTTCAGAAGCCTATGTGTCTATTGTTGTCTAAGAGACGAACCGGTAACTATCATTATCTGTGTTCACACTGTTTTAAACATGACATGTATCTAAATAAGGCCTTTGTTTTAGACACGACTTGAATGTGGTCAATAAGAGCATTTCTTGCCACAGATGTAAATACTCTATAAAATTTCGTTTTCAGTTTAAAAATCAATAAGAAGAAAACTTGTAATGTTGTGACTCGACGTGAATTTACCCAATAATTTGACTTATAAATTGAGTATGAGTGAAGTTTGCAAATATATATTTATTCCATTGCTTAAAACCATATGAAAAATATTTATAAAAGTAATACTTGAAATAGTTATTTCATTTGAAATGGACAAGAATTATTCAAGTGTATTTCAGTTTTTCCTTTTCTTTATTCCTTACTTTACTTGTTCTTTTCGAGGAGTGGGATAAGCAGTCCAACCTTTGTTCAAAGTACATCGCTGAATGGCGCGGGTGATTAAGCAAATACTCAATGATGTGGAAGGAATTTAGATTTGAACGTCTGGTTCTGGTCCACAGACTTTATTTTATAAGACACCTCAGGACAATCAATGCATATTTAAGACAGCGTCCTCCACCAGTAAAAGGTCGGGGTTTTCATCAAGGTCTCTGTTTCAGCACTGTTTCTCACTAAGTAATTCTCTCTACAGCCTGGTGTTAAGGTAGGTTAGTAAGATTCACATCGTTCCTTTTAACTGGTTTAACTTTCATTATTCAAATGCGAGATTGGTTTTTCACTGTAGAGTCTCGTGTTAAGATGGGCTTGTGAGATTCTCTGTAGAGTCTCGTGTTAAGATGGGCTTGTGAGATTCTCTGTAGCGTCTCGTGTTAAGATGGGCTTGTGAGATTCTCTGTAGAGTCTCGTGTTAAGATGGGCTTGTTAGATACACATCATTCCTTAATTAGTTATTTTCTGTAGAGTCTCGTGTTAAGATGGGCTTGTGAGATTCTCTGTAGAGTCTCGTGTTAAGATGGGCTTTTGAGATTCTCTGTAGAGTCTCGTGTTAAGATGGGCTTGTGAGATTCACATTATTCCTTAGTTAGTTATTCTCTGTAGAGTCTCATGTTAAGGCAGGCTTGTGAGATTCACATTATTGACTAATGGACGATTAATGTTGATGGCGTACATTGCGGAAAATAATGGATTCTTTAGTTTACACAGTTTATAACTGAGTGTATACAGACATAAATAATGAATCAAAGAGGCGGTAACAGTAAGCCAAATGTATGTTCGTGTTGAAAATTCTTTTTAAAGGATCCATATAGTTAGTAAATTCTACTACTGTTAGAACAAATACCACTTCCACAACTAACAGCAATTGGTTTCTTTGCTAATTATAGTACCACATAACAATCAAGTGACCTACAATCAGTTTTAATTATTTTCAGTGAAGCATAAATAATAGTTTTTCGAGAAATATTCACATGAAAAGTGTGATTACGTTCACACAATAGTGACAAACACTAAACAATGCTAAGAGTCAAAAAATATTTCTTGGACATAAATATAGTATATCTATAATTCATAGAAGTTCAAGGGAATTAAATGTAAAAGAAATAAAACATGTATAAATAACTGTATACAGTATTTTAATATTAAAATTGCAGCATTTCAAACGATTCAGAGTGAAATTATTTCAGTATTATTCTCGCCAAGAGTCAGTAATAAAAGAAAAAAGACATTTAGTGTCAGAAAAAATATCTAATGCGTTACGTGTGAAACTAGTGTCAGAAACAATATCTTATGCGTTACGTGTGAAACTAGCGTCAGAAACAATATATACGTGTGTGAATGATAAGAATGATAAGTTCAAGACGTCTTAAATTTAAATCATTTTAAAATTTATTTACCTTAAATTCCATTTTTGACAAGATTAATTAACTGGCACATTAATTTTGTTATTACAAGTTGGTGTTTGTCAAATCCAATATTGACACTGTTATTTTTTCTTGTTGCACAATTACATTCAAGTTTCTTTCAGTTCATTTAAATTTATTGAAAATGACATTAATTAATGTCATTAATTGGTTTATTATTACAAATGTGCTTAGTTCATATTCGCTGTGTTAAATTTCATTTCTCCAAAGTATCATAACTTCAATATTGTTTCACTTGCCATTAATTCAATATTCAACAAATATAAATTAAAATCTAGTATTAACGTTTCACAAATACTGTATTTAATTTACATACAACTTCAAATTCAATTTTCAAATTTCATGAATATAATCTTCAGTTTAATTCTTATAGGTACAAGCAATAGAGTGTGTAGACTGTAGAGTATCATTAAATCAAGTTTTATTATTCAAGATAACTGTTTTAAATTCCATTATTCAAATGCGAGATTGGTCAAATTAATTTGCAAGTTTCTTCACTTCATTACAGTTAGTTTTATCACTTATTAATATTTAATTTCTTTTATTGAATTAGTTTTCAATGATTAAAGTCTCATTATATTCAGAGTAATTGTCATGAATAATTGCTTGGTAAATTATTTTACTTTTTCAAAGTTCAGAATATAAATGCCACCATTTTAAATAGCAGTTAATAAACTTTCACTCAGTCACATTGAATTCTTTCTCGTTTCGTTAGTTTAATTTGAAATATTTAAGTTTTAATATGTTGCAGGCGTCATTATATTTCTTTCAAGATGAATTATTTTCACTAGTTGAAACATTAATGTGTCAATGTCATTATTGTAAATATAATTATAATTCCCGTTGTCCAAATCTTCATGATAATAAATATCTGTGACGCCAATGACTAGTTAATGATTACACTATGTAACACAATTTTTGTTCCTGGCTTCTAAATGTTATATTTCAATTGCTTATGTCTAAAGTACGTGAAAAAATGACTTCATTAAGCACAAACTTTGCTTACACGACAACAGCACGAAGAAAACTAGTTTTTTTGTGAAAATAGAACGATTTTTTTTCATTTTCGTCATTATGATCAGGTAAAAACAAAAATTGCACAAGGAATAGACAAACACAGTCGGAAACCACTCAACAAGGTTGAGAAATGTGTAGATTTTCTAGATTTACGATTGTACTGTGAATTATTCTCTCGAAGTAGCCCCCAAATGTAGTCCCCCATCATGTTTTCGTTATACTGTCCTTGGTAACGACGTTCAAAGTTCAATATATCTTGATGAAAGCGCTCGCCTTGCTCCTCCGAGTAAGCGCCCATGTTCTCCTTGAATTTGTCGAGATGCGAATCAAGGATATGGACTTTCAGAGACATTCTGCATCCCATTGTGGCGTAATTCTTTATGAGAGTCTGCACCAACTCCACATAGTTTTCAGCTTTGTGATTACCTAGGAAGCCCTGAACAACTGCAACGAAACTGCTCCAAGCCACTCTCTCCGTCCTGTTCAACAGCTTTGCGAAATCCTCACATTCTATGATCTTCTTGATCTGTGGTCCGACGAATATACCAGCCCTGACCTTAGCCTCGGACAGCTTTGGAAAAAGATCTTGGAGGTATTGAAATGCTGCTGACTCCTTGTCAAGAGCAGCGACAAATTGCTTAATGAGGCCTAACTTGATGTGCAGCGGTGGCATAAGCACTTTATGAGGTTCTATCAGCGGCGCCCACTTCATATTGCTCTTCCCAACAGAAAACTCGGTCCGTTGTGGCCAGTCCTTTGTGCGATAATGCGCCTTAGTGTCACGGCTGTCCCAGAGACAGAGGAAACAAGGAAATTTCGTGAAACCTCCTTGAAGACCCATGAGGAATGATACCATTTTGAAGTCACCGATGACCTCCCATCCGTAGTCGTCATACTTTAATGCACTCAGCAACATTTTGACACTGGTTGTAGTCCTGTGCATCTCTGTGAGATGCACAGAGTGGGCCATCGGGAGAGACGGGTAGTTGTTTCCATTGTGAAGCAACACGGTTTTGAGGCTCCGGGATGAACTGTCTATGAAAAAGCGCCATTCAATAGGATTACATGCGATACCTATAGCCTGGAATAGACCGGCAACATCGTTGCAGAAGCACAGCCCATCGCGCTGACTGAAGAAGTTGGAGAATCTTTGATGCCGCTTCCTCTGATCCGTGACTTGTACGCTATCATCAACCAAGTTCCACTGTTTGAGCCTGGATATCAGAAACTCAGCATTCGATTTCGTAAGCCCGAGGACCCTAATTAAATCGTTCACGTCTTTCTGGTTAGGGAAGTACGGCTTTCTATCCCCAACTTCATCTGCAGAATCGTAGTCCATATCCCCAGTATCTGCCTCGCTATCTGACTTGCTGCTGTCCCCTGAAGATGGCCGATGAATGAATCAGCTGGATGCAAACAATCTCTTGATGCCATTTCAAATAAATAACTTCTCTTCAACTACGAATCGTTATCCTTTCAGTCTGCAATAACACGAATTGGAATCTTGGTTCGAGACACCTGTGCTTTTATACTTGTACAGCTACTTTTGGAACGTTCAAGAACGTTCTAGAAAGTTCTGAGAGTTTCTCGAAAGTTCTGGAAGTTTCTTGAACGTTCTAGAGTGTTCAGGAGAATTGTAGAAACATGTGGACAACTCTAGCAGTTCAGGGAGGAAGCTCGGCATTGAAAGCAAATCGAGAATTTTCTCGAACACACGCGATTTTCCAAATTTCATTCCCGGTCACAGAAGCAAAGTTTTTCTGGAATAACAGCGATTTCCTTTCTGTTCTAGACCTAACGGATTAGGAAAACACACTTTCAACCCAGGAACAGAACAAAAGTGAAAATTTGTTACATAGTGTTATGATTATTATTAATAATAATTAATCGATTATAACTAATTACAAGTGATGCAATCTTAATTTATGTTGTTAATACTTTTCCAGCAGACACCACTCGTCTCTCTCACTTGACGCGAGATATGGGCACTGTAAACGTTTTCAGTCTTCTACAACATTAAAGACAATCAGTTACCGTCATGCAATATTTCTGTAGGTAGAAAACGTTTTACTAAATGAGAAGACAAATCCGTCTTTAATCTATATTTAGCGAGCCCCATTCCACCCACTTTCTTCTCCAACATAATGTTATTGATATGTGTAAGGTCAATAAATTTAACAATATATTTATTAAATCAACAATCAAATATACATACAACAAATACAACGACAAAGATTACTTTACATCAATATTTCCACAAAATCACACTCGAATAATTTAAATATCTATATAGTCTTATATCCTAACACGCAATTTACAAATCACAGGATAGTTCTCATCAGAGAACAGAAATGGAGTTATTAGAGATAAGTGATAATAGTTCTTATCAGAGAACAGAAATGGAGTTATTAGAGATAAGTGATAATAGTTTCTACATGACCTGATTTAAGCACTGTCTCAGTAGTCTTTCATGCACTCGTTTTGGTAACAAAGTTACAATTTATTGTTCACGTTAATTGCCCGTGTTTCCCTCCTCTCGTTGTACAACACTGATTTGCTGCTATTCTCTGAAAGGCTAAGCTGGTGCTCTGCCCTAATAGCTCCCTCAAGCAAAACAACAATTGTAGCAATTTCCAGTTAACTCCTTGTACCAGAAATTGCTTGATGTAGTCAACATACCTTGCTACCATACATCAATTGAGTGCAGTGTACGTCTACCATTGTTGTAGTAGTCTATAATCAGTGAACCATGGGATTCTGATAAAACAAGGAAAGGCTGCTTTCCCCCTGTAAAATTATAATCAGAGAATAAAGACTAAGTTTCCATTTTATTCATTCTTATCCCCATTCTTTCTTACATTCAAGTCTCAACTTGAGTCACTAGAAACAATGTCAAGTATTTAACATACTACATATAAGTGCCCAAGGTCGAGCCACTTTGACAATTTAACAATTTTTATATTAAGTCAAAAATAGTGATATGTAATTTTGCTCCACCACAATATCATTATTTAAAAAAGAGATTTCAGATCGAGTGATCATTATTCTCCAACTTTTTTCATAGATTCATTAACAGCCCACTCGGAATGGCTTTCTGTGGTCTCATTAGCATTGCTGTTTCAACACTTGACTCAACATACTAATTCTATTCAAGCCTATTATTATTCGTATTCAGTTTTTTTTTTTAACTATGCAGTGTGCATCCATGTCATATAATAATTCTTCTATTGCTTCCCATCTTTGTTATTCATTCTCATCTTGCATTATTCTTGTGAGCGCTATACTCAACAAACATACAGTTTTTCATTTCAGATCCGCACCAAGATGGCAAGGGTTAATTTTCTCTTAATTGCATTTGCCACCTCGCTAACTGTCGATTGCGATGTAGCAGTCATTAGACGTTTCACCCAAATGAAAAGCTCAACGTTTTTCGATCAGTCATGGTCATTCAACCGTGTCAGATCTCATCTTGAATGCCAGACGACATGCAGTACGGACCCGAGCTGTGTGACGTACGGTTACGCCTGCAGGATTAAAACAGCTGGCTGGTGTTCCTGCATAACCTTGACCACTTTCAGCACAAGTGGCAGTTTGACAGACAGTGGATGGCAGGATGTCGTGATTGGACGCTTGGTTTCGGCCAAGGTGAGTGACATATTCTATGAATTTATTGCGTAGTAAATTATTGCCTGTCTTTTTCTACCTCCGTTAACGATATGCATGGCATTAACCATATTACGGACAAGTGGCTTTCTGAGTTATTTGTCACTCATATAATACGTAATATGTGATTACTTAATGTGATAATTATAATGATTTTCTTTATTGGGCTGTGTACTACTCACAACACAAAATAAAATGTTGTATTGAGTTCATACAAATATGTTGTGATGCCAACACCAGCCTAGTTATTATTTAATTAATCATCCACAACTAATTACAAGTAATGAGAAACGTAATTATGTTATTAATAATTCTCCAGCAGACACCACTCATCTCTCATTTGGCAGATTAGCGAACGTTGTAAACGTTTTCTGATGAAAGAATATAAAGAACGTCCTGATAACAAGAACGTCCTGGTACATTGTTGCTAATATTTGTAATATACGGTGATACTACTCTTTTACCTGATGCTGAATCCTCACCACATCCAGGACTGACAGCTGTTGAAACTGTTAATGACGTTATTTTAAATTCAGAATTCTCAGACTCTGAAAAACTTCAACAGTTGTGGAGCATTTTATTGATACACCGGGAAAAGCATATCTATGGTCACACTTCAAGATCAAAATCCGATCTTTATGAAACCGTAGGTTTTACCTTTTGCTAAACGGGTTCTGTTAAGCAGGAAATTGACTCCATGTTAACATTAGGAATGATCAAGAAGGCTGAGTCCCCTTATAGTTCTCCAATTGTCCTAGTTAAATAGAAGGATGGCACACACCAATTGTTTTCAGCTGAACCAATGCCTGAACCAGAGGACCATTTTGCTCGGCTCAGTGAAGCAAAATATTTTTCTAAATTAGACTCGACAAAAGGTTTAGGCAAATTCCAATCTGTAAGTCAGAGAGGCCAAAATTAGCATTCAGAACACCTGATGGACACTATCAATGGTGGGTAATTCCATTCGATGTCCTCACAGCACCAGCTGCTTTCACTAAGATGATGAGATTGCTCAGTGAACCCATGAAAGAAGATTCAATCTCCTACGTCATGGATGACATTTTGGTGGCTACCAAGACTCTGGAAGTAAACATTTGAGTGTTACAAAAATTAAAATTATTCCAGCATTTGAAAGAATATAACATCACTTCTCGACCAACCATATGTTTCTTTGGACATTTAAAACTCGAATATTTGGGACACACAGTGGGACAAGGTCTCCTGTGGACAGAGGCATCTAAAGTAAGGAAACTTGAAGAGAAAGAGAGACCTCATGTCCAAAACAAATGTTAAATCTTTGGGGGGGGGGGGGCTGGTTACTATAGAAAATATATTCCCATGTTCAGTGCCATTGCTAAACCACTCATTGATTAGACGTGGAAAGGCGAACCGTAGATAGTGATTTCGATCAAGGAATGTGAAGTCAGCTTTGCTAGTATGAAAGACTGCCCGTCATTGTCTCATGTCCTCCAGTTTTCTGATTTCAATGAAGAGTTCATACTCAGAACAGATGCTAGTAATGCAGGGCTAGGTGCTGTAATGATGCTAGTAGTGCAGGGCTGGGTGCTGTATTGAAGCCAGTAATGCAGGGCTAGGTGCTGTACTGTTGCCAGTAATGCAGGGCTAGGTGTTGTACTGATGCTAGTAATGCAGGGCTAGGTGTTGTACTGATGCTAGTAATGCAGGGCTAGGTGCTGTACTGATGCTAGTAATGCAGGGCTAGGTGCTGTATTGATGCTAGTAATGCAGGGCTAGGTGTTGTACTGATGCTAGTAGTGCAGGGCAAGGTGTTGTACTGATGCTAGTAGTGCAGGGCAAGGTGCTGTACTGTTGCCAGTAATGCAGGGCTAGGTGTTGTACTGATGCTAGTAAAGCAGGGCTAGGTGTTGTACTGATGCTAGTAATGCAGGGCTAGGTGCTGTACTGATGAAAATACATGGTATTATTCTCTATCCAGTAGCCTATGCCAGTCACAGGTTCAATCCGGCTGAACAGAGTCATTCTACTTAGAGAAAGAATGTCTTGGAATTGTTTGGGCACTCCAGAAACTCCAAGCCTACCTATATGGCAAGCATTTTGTTATTCAGACAGATCACCAACCTCTCGCCTATTTAGCCCACTCGACTTAGGCAAATGGACGTTTGACCAGGTGGTCATTACCACTACAACAGTATAGATATACTGTGGAAGTCATTAAAGGCACTGATAATGTTTGAGCCTACTATTTGCCCAGACCAATAGTAATGGTGTAAGGGTCTAGTACATACGTTTCTCTGTAAATGCTGCAAAGATACCATCATAGGAGTGCCCAAGGTCGGGTTATTCTGACAAGTCAACAATATATATAAAACAAATAAATTTTAAAATAGGTAGAGGCAAATTTACTCTGCCATATAACCATTTCAAGGCGAAATAGGCAATGAAAACACTTTGATAATAAACAATATTTTACCAATAAGAAAGTAATGCAGAACCTATTCTCGTATTTATTTCATTTTTTTTAAAACACACTTAGCTATAGTTAAAAACTTTCTTTTGTTTTCAGATACAGACAGTGAATCAAATCTCTTCTCAATGTAAGTGTTGCTAATATTAATATTATATTTTAATTCTAAGGATATTTATGGTTTGTTTTAATCTATTTAGCAATTTAAACAAATTATGCAAGTTCATGGTGTCAATTATTTATTTTAAAAGTATAATTTGTCACCATTATTCATACTCCTCTCTTCTGTGATTTGCTTTCACTTGTATCGACCTCTTGATTGTAAACATTCATTGATTTATCGGGATCAAAGCCCCACCCCCTCCTTATCTGAAAACATGTCACTCAATATGTCAGTCATACTTTGATGTAATTTGTATGTGGTGTACAGACTCAGTTACAAATATCTATCTATCTATCTATCTATCTATCTATCTATCTATCTATCTATCTATCTATCTATCTATCTATCTATCTATCTATCTATCTATCTATCTATCTATCTATCTATCTATCTATTTATTTGTCTATCTACCTATCTATCTATCTATGTATGTATATATCTATCTATCTATCTCTATATATATATACTTTTCTTTGAACTTCATTTTACATATAATGTACGAAGTAATTTCAGAATTATTTTCATTTAAAATTAAAGAATGTTCACCTAATTAACAAAACTTACTTTGATAAATGATGCTAATGAATTGCATTGTTAGAAGTGTTTTATTTCATGCCAGTGCTCTATGAGCTGACGATACAGACAGGAAATGAATTTAACGCGGGCACGGATGCTGAAATCTACATCGATATCTATGGGACAGAATCAACCGTCACACGCTTCCACCTTGATAACCCGAGTGCTAATGACTTCGGGAATGGCGCACTTGATATTTTTAAGGTAACTGTTTTACACGTCCTTTGTAATCAGGAAATGCCCTCTGGATATTTACACAGAAAAGACAATAAACGCCCTCTGGATATTTACACAGAAAAGACGATAAACGCCCTCGGAAAAGACAATAAATGTTCATCTACACTCTTAGAAAGTTCGAAAGAAAGAAAAGGTGTTTTCTGTTTCAGTTTAACGCGAGTGATGTGGGCGTTTTGAAAGGAATTAAGATCACAGCGGAGGCAGGTATTCAGCTCATCTCTCTGGACTGGCATTGTGTGAGTGTGAGTGTCCACTTTAAATCACTGGCCGTTATTGGTTATATAGCTCTTCTCTGTGTACTGCAATTGTGTTCCTGAAAATCCACTTTAAATCACCAACCAACGTTATGTATATAGCTCTTCTCTCTAGATACATTTTATGAGTGCGTGTCCACTTTAAATCACCAGCCAACGTAGCGTAACGCATGACACGAACAATAGCGGCAGTCCTCAGATTTATTTAAATTGCTTAACGCTTTTGTAATGATAATAATAAGGTATTGATTGTTCTTGTCAGTGAAGACAGTTGGAATATATTTAAAATAAAATCAAATAGCATAACAGCTAGAAGAATAAAATTATACACTTATGTGGAAACTAACAGTATTTATAAATTATACCGAATGAAGACTAAGAAATATACTTCTAGTGAATGAATTATAAAAGAACCCTAAGCTTATTTCTTCTTGTTGTCGTCGTCGTAGTGTAGGGGAGGGGGGCGCTTCCGGCTTCCGCCACTTTCGCGCTGGTTCTTCTTGTTAAAAAATATTCTCTCCTTTATATGCTTTGCATTTACGACTGTATCTTGGTTGTCTCAGGTGGTCGTGAGAAAATTTGCCAACCAAAACATCGGAGTCCTGAATACACCTCTGGGCGAACACTTTTTCCTGGTTGATTCTTGGATACTTTCTGGTCTAAATATATTCACGGATCAAAAGACACTGTGGATTTGAAGGGAGACAACCACGAGTAAAATTGAAATGTCACTTATATTGAGTATACTACATGGGGTTACTGGTATTCATGCAGATAGTTCAAATGCTCCTATCAATGCACGCTAATCTTCACCTAAAATTGCCAATGCAGGATAGTGACTATGAGATCTTATAGGGCGACTGCCTGATATATTTATAAAGATATAGTTATATAGATAAACTGCAATATAAATATAAACAATAAATAACAAAGCGTTACAATAAGTTACTGTGCTACACTTATGACGCTGATTTACTAACACTATGTGAAATGAGGAATTTACCATTGCACTTGTGACAGAATAAATTTGCCTCTCCCTATTTTAAATTTAAATTGTTTTATAAATTGATAAATTGTCAGATTTGGGGCACTCCCTGTGGTGTTGTTTATGTTTATGTTTATGAGTTGAAGTAAATAGCTCGAGGCAAGAATATTCTAGATTGCTGATGTAATGCAAACTGAGTGTTTTCTATTATCCAAAAAGTGGATGAGTAGTTTTTCTGACTTACAGTCTTATATGTCTTCATAAGAAATTCAACTATGGAATGGACAGGAAGTTTCTTTGTTGAATAAACACTCTATTCTAATCACTTTGAATTTGAACATAACTCGAGTCCAGTCACAAAGATGTTCATTGTCTTATGGTTATGGTGACTACTGTACACTACCGAATTACATTGGCGTGTGAATCTGGTGTTGTCATTGACTTATCAATAAAATGTGTTGCTGTGAGTGTGAATTCTGTTCGAGTTCCAATAAGGCAGATGTTCTGGCTTGCGTTTGGTCTTGAAAATTCATGAAGATTATTTTGAATGTTTATCATAGTGTGTTGAGTAAAAGTACACGGAAATTCTAAAAACGTTCCTCCTGATGTGCTTGATAGTGCAAGTGAAATTCAGGACGATTCTCTACGTCATGCTTGGAGAGTGCGTTGAAGATTCTGGAACAGTTGTGTAATGTCCTCTAGAAAGGACACGTGATACCTTGCCTAAATATGAAATGCAGTGACTTGTTGCAACTGTGTGGTGACTGTGAAACAGGTGCCAAATACAGTCACCATCTTTGAACAATTTTATATAATTATTTCTCTAAACCTCCACTATCATTTTTATGATGCTATCCATGACGTGGTTATATATTTATGTTGTCGACTGCTTATGTCTATGCTAGGATAAACTGAATGATTGTCCAGTGTTAATTGAACATTGTTGTGAAGTGATGTAAATGTCAACACTCTTGTGATTTTAATAGTATTTTGCATATTTGATTGTTGATTTAATAAATTCATTGACCTTCTTAAACATATTGATAATGTTATGTTAGAGAAGAACATGGGTAGATATGGGCTCGCTAAATATAGATTAAAAGCCTGGTTTATCTTCTCCTCGTTTAGTGAGAAGCTTTCCACCCATGGAAATAGACGGTAAATGTTTGTCTTTAACGTTGTGGAAGATAGAAAAGGTTTACAGCGCTCGCATATCCGCTAGATGAGAGAGAAGAGTTGTGTCTTTAGGAGAATTATTAATAACAATAATTAAGATTCTCATCAGTTGTAATTAGTTATGAGTGATTAATTAACAATAATAATCATAACCAATATTTAGTGTGGTGTAGGCGTCACAGATAGATAGATAGATAGATAGATAGATAGATAGACTGTCAGACAGACCGTAGACAGACAGATAAAGAGAGAGAAAGAGAGAGAAGACAAATAAATCATGCAATACTTTTATTAGTACTGACTTTCTCTAGGGCGTTTAGAATGTATTTATCCAATAAGTTAATATTTCTCAGCAATACTGACATTCCCATTTTAAGTACATATGCACTTACAACACATTAACTCTTACCCCATACCTAGAAAACAACTATTTATTTATTAAAATAATAGTAATTCGCGCAAGAAGTTCAAACTTGGTTAAATGAAATATAATCTTATGTTGCAGAAACGTGTCAAGACATTGCTATTTTAACTGTCATGAACTTGGAAAAAATTATTTGAAATTTCAGAGTCCGCAAAATAATATGTCTAAGATATTAATACTTATATTTAGATATTTTCAAGTCATGAAAGTGTGTGCAGCTTAAAAAAAAATTCTATGGCCAATCGACGCAAACAAAGCATGACTTGAGGAACGGAATAAATGACACTTCCAAAATAAAGAACATAAAGCAATACTTTTTCGAAGCATTTGAAGAACTTCAAAGAGGAGTTGTTATTAAAGCGTTTAAGTAATATAAATATAAAGTATTTTATTTTCTTGCAATAGTTCGAAGCCGTTTTCTGTTACAGTGATTTTTCTTTTATTGATAATAGCTCCAAAGGTCAAGTGCTAATCAAAGTAATATCAAATTAGCAATTGAACTTATTAACTTGGAATCAAAATAATATCAAAGTAGCAATTGAACTTATTAACTTGGAATGACATTCATTGAAATGGGATAATAGTACTAGGTGGGACAATACTCGTTAAATTTTAAATCAGTAAATATAATATAAATTGTAAAAATAAAATGATTTATTTCCTATTATGGCAACCAGTACAACGTGAAAATCAAACGGTTGATTGGTACACAGTTGTTATCATGACAGCGCATACAGTAACGACAAATTACAATTAAATATTTCAACATGTTGTAATTGCTACAATATAGCAGACTTCAAAAGTAGTTTAGAATTTTCATTTCTTTTCTTTCACGTTTTAAAGTGGTATTGTTGAAATTGTTGAAATTTCCTTTAACTGATTGCATATTGATATAGTAATTGTTTCTGTGTAACCACGCGATCTGGCTTCATTATGATAACTGATAACTGAATATTGTCGTGGTGAAGTTTATTTCGACGTAATGTCGATTATTGTCAATTCTAAATGTATTATTTTGCATACCTAACAGAAGTTTGGATTTTCAAGTTGCACTGACATATTTAACGTGATGCAATTATTAATATTAAGGAAGTTTAAATATGTGTATATCCATTGTAGTATAAAATATCGTCAGTAATAGATTTCAACAACAAGAACAAATAATAGACAAGTGAAGAAAAGACAAGAAAGGAGTTCATTGTATGTAATTCACTGTCCTAAAGACTCTGTTTGCAGAGTTCTGAAATAATTCATGAAAATTACGAGCAAAATCTTAAGACGCCTATGGCATCGGAAAGACATGTGACTAATAAATTCTGCTTCAATATGTTTACAACTAAAAATGAATAAAATAATAATTATTTCTGAGTCGACAATTCATTATAATTAAGGCTGCAATGATAATTATAAATGTATTATAATACATATGATGAAAAGATAAGGAGCATAAGCATTATTCAAAGTTCTCAGCACATGAGATTTATATAAAGTTACAATGACAACGTATACGATGAAAAGGCATACCCCACAAACCAAATTCAATGTACTTGACTAATAGCATTTATACACTTTTATAAAGTTTGAAATATATATATGAGTAAGGTCATCTAATAGTTACAAATACAAGGGTCTATATTACACCAGAATTTTGTAATACAAAGCATCTTCAGACACTAGAAAAGGTGAGATCCCACCATTAGTAAAGGTACATGAGGTGCAGTGTGATACATATCGGCTATATAAAGAAATCTTCAAAAAATTCTAATAATATTAGTTCAAGTCTCGCGATCTATCCCCTAAATAAAAAGTACATAAAAATTAGTTCAAATCTCGCGATCTATCCCCTAAATAGGGAAAGTACATAAAACATTATTTTCAAGTCTCATGATTTATCCTCTAAATAAAAAGTACATAAAACATTAGGTCAAGTCTCGCGATCTATTTCTCTGAATAAAAAGTACGTAAAACATTTTAGTTCAAGTCTCGCGATCTAATCCTCTAACTAAAAAGTACAAACAATAGCAAGAGAATATAAAACTGATTATTTTGCTGAATGATAGAATGTCGAGCAATTCATGAGGAAAAAAGTAAAACATTATTACAACTCGTTAGTATTCCTTGTGACTAGAAACAAGAAGCATTTTATGATGTATGTGAATTTCATGCTAAAACGGTTCAATGTCAAACAATTGTCCACATGAAGACCTTTAGTATCATGCAAATACTAAACCGAACAAAGTGTTAGTGCTGATCCTCGGCGTGAGAAAATACAAATATCGACGTCATAAGACTATTTATAGTACAATGGGAAACATCTTTATAAGACTATTGATAGTACCATGGGAAAACATCTTTATAAGGCTATTGATAGTACAATGGGAAAACAAATCTTTATAAGGCTATTGATAGTACAACGGGAAAACATCTTTATAAGGCTATTGATAGTACAATGGGAAAACATATTTATAAGGCTATTGATAGTACAATGGGAAAGCATATTTATAAGGCTATTGATAGTACAATGGGAAAACATATTTATAAGGCTATTGATAGTACAATGGGAAAACATATTTATAAGGCTATTGATAGTACAATGGGAAAACATATTTATAAGACTATTGATAGTACAATGGGAAAACATATTTATAAGGCTATTGATAGTACAATGGGAAAACATATTTATAAGGCTATTTATAGTACAATGGGAAAACATCTTTATAAGGCTATTGATAGTATAATTGAAAATTATCTTTATAAGACTATTTATGGTACAAAAGAAAATCATCTTTATAAGACCATTGATAGTATGATGGGAAAACATATTTATAAGACTCTTGATGCACAATAGAAAATTATCTTTATAAGACTATTAATAATAAAATGGGAAACATCTTTGTAATGCTATTGATAGTGTAATAGGAAATCATCTTTATATGGCTGTTGAGAATAGAAAGGAAAAAATATCTTTCCCAATAAGGCTTGCGTGAGGACGAGTTTCCTAACGTATAATGTGTAAGTCTTTATTAATATTAAGGAAGGTTAAATATTTATATATCCATTGAAGTATAAAATATCGTCAGTAATAGATTTCAACAACAAAAACAAATAATTGTGCTTTGTATATTATTAAAATTAAGGAAAGTTAAATATTTATACATCCATTGAAATATAAAAATCGTCAGTAATAGATTTCAACAACAAAAACAAATAATTGTGCTATGTATATTATTAAAATTAAGGAAGGTTAAATATTTATATATCCATTGAAATATAAAAAATCGTCAGTAATAGATTTCAACAACAAGAACAAATACGGGACAAGTGAATGAAAGACAAGAAAGGAGTTCATTGTATGTAATCTACTGTTCTAAAGACTCTATTTGCAGAGTTTTGAAAGAATGCATGAACATTACGAGCAAAATCTTAAGACGCCTATGGCATCGGAAAGACAAGTGACTAATAAATTCTGGTTCAATTTGTTTACAACTAAAGCTACGTCATACAATGAATGGCGAGTGTATAAAAAATATTAAATGTCAAAAGTATTATATGTTTAACATTTAGAGTGTTGTTGAGGCAATGAAAGATTCGTGAGTATCAAAATATGAACCAAAGTTTTCTGTATGAACATTGTAGGCACAACACATATACAGCCTTTAAAAAATAATCAACAAACAAAAAAAATTATAAAACAAATATAATCCAGTCCAATTATCGATCTATGTATATCACTATTTATAATACTTATCATAATTTTAAATAGCGCTGCGTCTTTCACAGTGATAATAGATAACCATTCGATAAGTACAAATCAAATTTCATGTGAGATCACAAATGCACTCAAAATTACAAAAATGTCATTACAATTATTGACTTGAAGGTGTCAGTTTTGTTATATTTCTATTCACAGTTTTACCAACTACAGTTTATAATCTTATTGTACTAAAACGCTTTTGACATAATATACAGTTTAATATTTTTGAATTAAAATGCAACATTTGTATACTTTCTAACATGGATTCTTTCGCTTTGAAAAGAACTATTCGAAAAGCAATTATTTAATGGTGCAATGTATCCATCATATTATACTGATTTCAGGATTTAGTTTGCATTTTGTGAGGCATGCAAATTAACCGATTAAAAAAAAAAGAATTGTATACGTTATATCCGTTAAGGCTTTTATGGATATAAATATAACAATGAAGCAAACAAGAAAATGGAAACAAAATCATAAACAGAATCATAAACAGGATCATAAAGGTTTATAGCGCACATCGAAGTGATACAGACAAAACTAATTTCTTTATCAGTCACATAACAACTGAAACCTTTGTCACATAACAACTGAAACCTTCGTCACATGGTTGTATACCATTATTCTCGCTCATCGCTTTGCGAAATACTCGCGAACCAAAATGTGTAATGATGTATTATATTATAAATTAAAGCACTATTCTCATAATGATAAATCTAATTTAAATACAGTATGGCTTACAGTATGCAATTCATAACTGGAAAAGCATCTTATTATATTTATTTTACCTTTACTTTGTAGAAAATCTGGACACATCTCTACTCACTTCTAAAAAAAATATTCGGAAAGAGACAATACGTACATGTACTTTAACCGTTCCTATACTGGCTGCTATTTTACCTGCTGTATATAATACAAGAATATTTCATTCGCTTACTTAATAATCTTTAGAGTGATGAATTATATATAATCACATTAATTTTTAAAGTAAAGCGCGTGAAAGCCAACCTATCCAAAATGTTTGTTATTAAAATCTAGATATATCAAACGTAATGTCGGAAAAAAATAAAATTAGAAATGTAGCAATTTTGTATTTGTGATATATTTACGACAGAACAATATAATAATTCCAAGTCGACAGCATTTTAATTCTTGACACATGCTACGTTTGTGGTATGTGAAAGGAGAATTTTATGTATTTATATTTTAAAAATAAATCAGAACGAACAATCTCACATGAAATGAAATTAATAAATTTCACTGCATCCACCTAAAATAAATAAACATTTAATAATTAAATGAGTTGCATAATTCAAGTAAGCATTAATGCAAAGGTATTTTGGTAACCGTAATAGTCCTCTTAACTTGTATAATAGTTTGATACAGGAGACATTACTTGAAAATCTTTTATTTCTATTTTTCCTCAAACGACATTTCTTTCCTTTACAGTTACAGGTTTGTAGGTAAACCACTTCCGATTTGCTTCAGATTACTTAAGGCGGTGGCAAGGCCAATAACTGTGGTCCTGCAAATGGAAATAAAAAACAACAAAGTTAAAACTCGTATAACTGCATCCCTGAGCAGATTTGAAAAGAAAAACTGGATGTGTAATGTTAGAATACTACTATTGAATTGCATTATTAACAAAAAGAATTTTTGCATTGTTTATTATGTGAAACAATAATTCTGAGAATAATGCATTTCCTTATTCATACATGTAAATTACAGTGATTACGTAGTCTGAAGCTCAAGAGGGTCAACTCAGAACCAGAGGAACGCTGACTCAGAATCAACTTGGGGTACGACACCATGCAATTATGTCATCCCAGTCTATCACTACCAACGATTTCAGATGAGTCAAAAAGGAGAAAAACTCACAACCACTTTGCACTAAACTGAATAAATTGTAAAGTGGAAATAGTGGGAGTGTTATGGCGCTTTAGTCATGATGTCTCATAGAGGTGTGTGGAACTTGCTCCGGGCTGTGCCATTTTCCAAGTAATATAGAAGACATTGAAATATAAGGGAACATGCATATCTTCCTGGTGAGCATTGTAAAGAGGAGTAAGATCCCAAAATGCTGGCCCTTTCGCATGGGCATTGGTCGGCATAAGTGGCCATATTTCTCCCACGGTGAAAAACATCTGGCCAATCATCATCATCATCTGGCCTTGGAGACTTAAATGCTTGTGGTGTGCATCAACAGGAAGGGAGTTAATACTCATTTCTCTGTACTCACATCCTCTAGAGCTATTAAGGAGTACTGAATCAACGGTTTGGTATCACACGCGTGGTCTTTCGCTTGCCCATATAACACTTAATTCATACAAATTCCCCAAAAGTCAGTGTCAGAGTTATCCCCATCGTTAGAGTAGTCCTTCTGCCTTTAGTAAACTGATCTTTTGTATTCTGCAATCAAGATCACGAGAGGAGTGCAATAAAGTCAAGTGGAACTCAGTGTAACTATGTTTCATCTCGTTAGTGGCATCTACATCTACGGGCAAAGATGTCAGAATAACAATGTTGATGTAGCATAATGGGGTATACTGACTTTATGCCGTGCTTGTTTTGTATTACGCAGGGGCATGACAACGTCTATGATCTACGTTCTTATAATCGAAATTTGGCCAGCACTCAAAACACGTTTTTCTGTTCCCTCCTATCAGAGTAAATGATGCATATGAGGGCGAGAAAATAGTCTTTCTGGAAGAAAGTACAAATATTCAATCGTGATGTTATCAAGGTCATACAAATGGGGTAAAGTGTAGAGGAGTACTCTAGAAGTGTAGAGGAGTACAGTTAAGTATAGAGGAGTACAGTGAAGTGTAGAGGAGTACTCTAGAAGTGTAGAGGAGTACTCTAGAAGTGTAGAGGAGTACTCTAGAAGTGTAGAGGAATACAGTGTATTTTAGAGGAGTACTCTAGAAGTGTAGAGGAGTACAGTTAAGTGTAAAGAGTATGGTTGTGTAGAGGAGTACGATTAAGTGCATACCTTACTGAAACATTAAGGCTCAATATTGATCGGAAAAAACGGACTATAAGCAACATTCAAACTGTGTGATAAAAAGCTGCCACCCTCTAAAAGTCTTTGAATTACACAGCCCTGGCTTGCACATGCCTATAACAAACAATAGTGAAAACGGGGACAGAATAGCATAACGCTAGTAAATTTGCTCTTCTCTATACAAAGAGCATCTCATTTTTACCGCCCCTGGAAGGTTGTGTACGGCCCTCTTGTTCACCGACCTTTCTGTCTGTCAAAACATATCGACACTATGGTATGCACAGTTGCTTGAATGAATATTGTCTTTCATTCTTGAAGATAAATAAGAGACTTACGTTAGACAGAACTTGTAGATAAATATTGTATGCCTTTCATTCTTGAAGGTAAATAAAAGACTTACGTTCGACAGACCTTGTGCCGGAGCTGGAACTGCTCGCTATGCAGGATTCACTCAGTCGGGGCGACAAACTTAATCTGGAACTACTTGGCTCAACTCTAATGATAGGTGGTGATGGTGGTCTTGGTGGTGGAGGGGGAGATGGAGGAGGCGGGGGAGGAGGGTGATCCATCTAGAGAATAAGAAATATATTTTGGCTAGTAAATAATTTAACATAATTTTCGCTATGAACGTTTATTTATAGTCCACATAATTCAAAATCCATTTGCAATGCCAATATTCTAATTTATCACGTCGTGAATTGTGTACAAAGCGTGTCATAATTAAGAAATTCTAAATTATAATGTATCAAATATGTGTTGCACAGAAAATTGATCATAATTAAGAAATTATAAATTATAATGTATCAAATATATGTTGCACAGAAAATTGATCATAATAAGAAATTATAAATTATAATGTATCAAATATGTGTTGCACAGAAAATTGATCATAATCAAGGAATTATAAATTATAATGTATAAAATATGCGTTGCACCATTAATTTTTCTTGAGTGGCGTTTAAATATTAAACTAAAACACCTATCCATCTGACTTATCAATCATCAGATATCACATGCCAATGTAAGCACAATTTACAGACTAATGTTAGTTCGTTCCATTTAGAAACATTTTATGCATTTCGTCAGAAGAATAAGGCTGTTCTCGGGTATAGTTTTTAATGATCCTATTCAATTTAGTGTTAATAGACTGTGCACGTGACTAGAAAAAATTCATTTATATCGTACTATATTTTATTCATCCACTATCATGCAGTAAAAACTTTTCATCATTAACATCTTTGACGACGTCGTCATCATCTCTGTTTCTCTCTCTGACTGTTGCTTCATCTCTAGCATAAATATTTAGACAGAAGTGTCAAATATTTGATAAATAAGTGGCAGGTTGCATTCAATAAGAATAAATTAGTCTAGCATATGCTACATTATTATTGCGCTCGCACAAACACACACACACACACACACACACACACACACACACACATATATATATATACGACTTTATTCAAATGAATTAACACTTATAATTCTACACTTTCTTGGTTTATTCAGTGTGTTGTAAAAAATATTTGCTGCATGCAATTGTATTGAAAACAAAGACGTTAATTTGATATATTTATCTAAATAAGTATTTTCGTTTGACATGCTCCATACTCCTTTCATTACCTGCGCAAAATGCTCAATGAAAGTGAGTTGGATAGAGTTATCTTCTCTTCCCATTCATCTAGTGACCCTTTCTTAGAATATGATTGTGACTCATGTTTTTGTAAAACGAAACAGACTGTCTTTTGTTATACTTACTAAATATGACGCTCTGTTAAGGACTTCACGAGCACTTTCACAAGCCCTTTGTGCTTTAATTTCATCATATTCTTCGGAAGGAATTCGTGGAAAGCAGAAGCAGTCGGGGTAGCGCATGCGCGTATGGTAACCGACCACTCCTTCGAGGTCACAGGCCGCAGTGTAAATCTGGTGATCATTAAGAGAACTTGCAAAACAGGTCACGTCGTGGGTTGTGCTGACGTAATTGCCCCAGCAAATAATTACTCCTTTCAAAGCTTTCTCTGCTGCCTGAGTTATGGATAAACCGACAAAATAAGAATTATGCTTTAACTCCTCTACTTTTTTATACACAGCAAGTTCTATTAGTCCTTGTACTTCTGGAAACAAAGACGTCAAAGACGTAAGGAGAAGGATATATAAATAAGGTGTAAAACGTTTCTTTGATCAATAGATACATCAGTGCAAATGGCTCACCACTGATGACGCTACAACCAACTGACAAAAGAAAAAAAAATATAATTTTAAGACCTAACACTCAAGGACAATAAAAAAAAATAATAGCAAATAAAAACTAATTCGTTGTATGTGCAAACTTTGGTTACTTTTTAAATTTTGAACGATATATAACAGGAGATGCTAAACTCTTTGTTACAAAATCAGCGAGTGATGATCAATGAAAATAACAGACTTAGGACTGCATGGCTTATGATGTTCCAGATACCAGAGACATAAACAATATTTACTACATAACTCACACTTCAACTGAGTTTTTGTATTATCATATTAATAGCAATACTTCTGCTACTATTACTTACTTGACAGAGTAACCATCGTTCAAAAGTTGTTACAATGTATTGTTACAATGCATCTTTACAGCAACCGTTTGTAAACGAAACAACAATAGACTCGTGAGAAATCCTTAACAGTAGCCATAAAAGAATTAATTTAAATAACAACAAAACATCTTAGAAGATTAACTAAAGAGCGTTTGAATGCCAACATAACGTCTTAAGACTCGTTTCAAAATATCAAAGAGCATGTATGGCCATTTGTAAAAGTACTAATTTATAATTAGTTTATTGAAAGTGATTATTAAGTGTTATAAAAATATACATTTAGTGTTTTTGCTTTGCATGGAATATATATGACGCTGTGTTCAAACTTCACGATCACTTTTAAATAAATATTACAAAGAGAAATATTTGTTTGGATTTTCTGAACAATTACAATTAGTGTCAGTGTATGCGTTTCTGCGCGTACTTTTTTATCATTGAAATCGCATTTATTCTGTCAAGATATAAACCGCATTATTCTGTCAAGATATAAACCGCAATTATTCTGTCAAGAAATAAACCGCATTTATTCTGTCAAGATAAAAACCGCATTTATTCTGTCAAGAAATAAACCGCGTATGAAATATTAACGTAAATATGCGTTTTGATCAAGTTTGTTTGGTTTTATTTTGCCCGTCTTTTTTGTAAAATGTATTTGATCCAGTTATAACTTTATTTATCAGTGTAACAAGCGGATTATCTTTGTGACTCTGCATCCGGGTTGAAATGTTTGAAATCTGTTTATCTGATTTTCTTTACTTTTAGCCAAAGAAACGTTTTAAGGGTTTAACATACTTTGTAATTGATACGTTTTGTTTATATGCATGTATTTGTTTTCATTGAGTGAGAGAATGGTTTATCACTTTATTTGTTGATGAAATTTGTGATAAAAAGTGAGCAAGACTCACTGATATATTTTAAGTAATAAATTGTTGTTTTTCTCTTCAGACAAATGAACGTTCTTCTTTTTATGAAATTGTAGCACATAAAGGGTTATAGAGTAGTGCACATATAAATAGATCTATTAAACCCGGCATTTTGTTTATTAACGTTCTTCAAGAAACGGTAGCACATAAACGGTTCTAGAGTGGTGGGCATATAAATAGATCTATTAAACCCGGCATTTTGTTTATTAACGTTCTTCATGAAATGGTAGCACATAAACGGTTCTAGAGTGGTGGGCATATAAATAGATCTATTAAACCCGGCAATGTGTTATTTAACGTTCTTCATGAAATGGTAGCACATAAACGGTTCTAGAGTGGTGGGCATATAAATAGATCTATTAAACCCGGCAATGTGTTATTTAACGTTCTTCATGAAACGGTAGCACATAAACGGTTCTAGAGTGGTGGGCATATAAATAGATCTATTAAACCCGGCAATGTGTTATTTAACGTTCTTCATGAAACGGTAGCACATAAACGGTTCTAGAGTGGTGGGCATATAAATAGATCTATTAAACCCGGCATTTTGTTGTTTAACGTTCTTCAAGAAAGGTCTATGAAGAGATCACGACTGTGAAAGCTGGTTTCTGATCGATTTGTGATTTAAAAAAAGAGTCGATCATGTAAAACCAATTTTTTGGTGATATATATAAAGGGCTTGCCCGAGAAAAGATCATTCTGCTTCTTAATTGCCCTTGGCTCACTAAATAAAACATCAATATTTAATATGGAAAATTTTATAGCCAAGTGTTCAACGGTCACAAAAATCTTCGTAGCATACAACTCAACTAATTTCTTAGCTAGCAATTAAAATGGATTTGAAACACGAAACAACTTTACAATCCACACTCACCTAGTGACCTTGATAACAAGTACAGTTGTAATGGATTTGAAACACAAAACACCATTACAATCCACACTCACCTGGTGAGCTTGATAACAAGACCAATTGTAAAGACCAGAACCGCCATTACGCAACGTCATCTCTGCCGCTCGCAGGTCCTCCACAGCTTGACGCATCCAACGCCTTCCTTCTTCTGGCTGTGGGTTGGGCCGAGTCTGATAGTGAGCGAAATAATCACCATAGGAATAGGATTTCGACTGTGAGTAGGCGCGGCCCAGATTGAAGATGTTATCAAAGTAATTGGTGTTGAAAGCTGCGTTGGACTTGTTGCTGGTGGGCTTGGAATTGCGCTCGACCTCAGTGTCAACATCTTCGTCATCAGAGTGAAGTTCTTCGCCATTTTCTAGCCGAGTGACATATTCTTTGATCTTCTGAAAAACTGTCGTGCAGAATGCCTGGCGTTCCAGATTCTTGTCTGGGTGCCACTTGAGCAGGAGGCGGTTGACGAATTTTTTGCGCTCCTTGCTGCAAGGAAACTCTCTCCATACAGTGCGAAGATGTCGACGGATTTCCCGTAAGACTGCAGCAAGCTCTTGGTCACCGTCGCCATAATCACATCTGTCTGTGGCTCCAGTAAAGGGGATAATGGCCCTTGATGAGTCCGCTTCCCTGGGCCTTATTAGTTTATATAAATCACTGACTCCCACCTGTGACCATATAAGTTCATTAAGGAGCATAATTATGCTTGCATACGTAATTTATTACAGGAAAGGAAACAGGAAAAAGGAGAAAGGGAGGGGGAGGGAATAAGGAATAGAAAAGTGGTAGAGAGGAATGGAAGGCAGGAAGATGCAAGGAAAAATGTTGAAAATTATTTTAATAATTAAAATAAATATGTATATATTAATTAGAAAAATATACACTATTTATCCACCATTCAATTGCTATTATGTAATGGATAGAGTTATCCTTTACTCCACCAAAATATCGAAATGTAAAATATTTACTCACATGAAATAAACAAATAAATAATCAAAACAAACTATATTTAAAGGTGCCTGTGATAAATGCTTGACAAGGTTAATACGAATTCTGAATTTTTTCTTAACTTACCTCTTTCGGTTGATCTGCTCCCACATCAATCTCATATCGCTTGTGCAGCAAACGGGTTTTGGCGTCGATGTCAGAGCTGTCAACTCCTTCGCGTACACTGAGAACAATAGCGAATATAAAAACCGGCATTTTCTGCCCCCTTCCCTCATGCTCTTCCACACCTTCCTGGTTTGTTTGTTTCTGCGTGTCATCTTGAGTGACTGCAGTATCAAGGCAGGGGTCAACATAAGGGTCATAGAGTTTATATGCCACATACTCTCCTTCCTCATAGTCGTAGAGATCGTTGTCGAGAAAAAAATGCATGTCAGCTGGAACGAAGGTACCAGGTGGTGGAAATGCATCGGTTTGTCTTGCAGGTCCAAGAGAAAATTGTGGGATACCTTTTTCATCCAAAATACATGCCGCCCCAGAAGGGTTCTGCAAGCATAGGTTTAAGTACATGTCAAATGTAGCATCCACTGCCATGCATACCGCTTCATACAATATTATCTGCCTAACGGTGCTCTGTTCTGATGTCACATCTGTGTCAGTGTCCACATACACAACAGTATGCATTTTCATTTCATCTCCGGACTTCATTGTCTTTTCTTTTCGTAAAAAGTATTTAGCATGTTGCTCACTTCCAGGCAATAGTGCACCATTTAGAGATAATACAGTGTGAAGGTTTCGGACCCTGAAAAGTGTAATTCCGTGAAGTTGTTTTTTCACTGATTCTATCTCCTCAGCAGTAAAGGATTTTCCCTCATTGAGTCGCTGACTATTCATCATGCGCAAAGTGGCAGTAGTTATTTCAGGACAATGGAGAAGCTGCTCCAGCCGTTTGATTGTGATGTCAACAGAAACATCAGCTGGACGGCCATCCGCATCACAGTTTTCACATTTCAAAACCTCTTTCACCACATCACCCCATGATTTCATTTTATAATGATCATGGAGCATGGCGGCCTCGCGGTGCAAATCTCTGTCAGTCAGTCCGAACGCACGAAAACCCACAAAAACAGAAAATCCACTCAAGGGCGTTTTTACTCGATTTTTCTGTTGCTCATTGACCTCTAGAACAATTTCTCGTGAGTCCATTAACTTAATCTTTCGAAGATTTCTTTCCTCGGGTGCAGTTTGGCTGATATCCTCTGCAGGAAGATAAAGTACTGGAACGGCTAAGACATCATTTTCTGGAGGGGCTGAGTATAAACATTTAAACAAGTTGCTGACACAGATTGCAATGTTCTGCAGTTCGTTTGGCTGCATGAAATTACCTCTTGTGGTTTTATAAATAGCCTCTAATGCTTTGGCATAATGCTTAGCAGAAATGTCATCTTGCATACCAAGATTTCTGAAAAGGTTGAAAGATTTTCCATACATTTCGGACACCTTCATCACATAACCAGGTACTTCTTGATCCTTGTTTATTTTTACAACCACCTGATTAGGTAAAAGCATGATCTTGGAATTTAGATCTAGTACGACTGGAATGTCTTGAAGTTTTACCACGTCTTCGAATGTATTCAAACGTATATACAACTCCTCCATGGCTTCGGCTACAACATTAAGATCGTCCTCTGAAAGCTGAGACAGTATTTTGCTCTTTCCAGTTTTATCCATTTCGCTGAGAGACCAACATACATTTATCGCATGACAGACTATGATATCGTCTGCTGGTTTACTGTTAAAGCATAGAAGACCTCGACAGTTTTCAGGAAAGCTGTCACGTGACGGGTCAGCATATTGATAAAGTAGTGGTGCTGTGGTCCACAACAACTTAATGTGAGTAAGTGAATAGCCTTCCGAGAATGATATTAGCGGCGTGCTGGATCGGAAGGAGTGATGGATCGCCTTCAAAACCTTTCCGTTCTCTATTTCGACAATGTCTACAGGAACAAGAAATCGAATCCCACGTAGCTCGCTCAGAAATACCTCGTCCTGGTGAGACGTTTCATTAAATAATTCTTGAGCAAGCAGTTCTGACTGCCACTTCAAACTGTCTGTGACACCATCATTGCCGTCGTGCTCTATTTGCTTTGCAAGTTTCAGAAATAGGTCTGATGACGTGGTACAAACTAAGCCCGCTTCTTTTAAGAATTCTAGCCACTCGGGGTGGTCATAAGGAGGTGGCGGAAACGACTCCTTTGGAAGCATAGCTTTGAACAATAGTACTGAAGGATCGTAATATGAAGATGCCTTGAACAAGGTCCCGTCAACTCCTTTAATGAATGCTGTGTTTTTAAGTTGTTCATGCAAAGTTCCCTCACATTTCGAATGAAGAAAGAAGTGCTTTCCTATATATTCCATGTGTCGAAAGATATTTTCACTTGGAAAATGTCGAATGTTGGGAAGCAAATCCTGAGCATAAAATTCTATAGCTTTGGGCATTCGGAAGCCAAGGCATTTGTACAGATTCAACAGAAAGTTGTTTTCTTTAATAAGTAGAATATTCATATTCATCATCCATTCCTGCAGCCCGTCATGTGGGATGTTTTCTGGTAAACAGAAGCATACATTATTTCCTACTACAGATAAAGTACCATTTAGGCCTTCAAAGAATGGCAGATTCCTGATATCTTCTATATGCTCATAAAAGTTGCATTGTCTGTAAAAGAAGTCAAGAATTATTGCCCCGTCATGGGAGTTAAAGCATTTTTCGGGAATACTGACATGTGTAAGAGCGAAAAGAAGTCCTAAAGGATTGCTTATAGAAGCAACAATGTCAGTAGCCACAGTGCTCTTTGGCAACTCAGATGTGTTCAGGGTTATAAGTGAATCAAGTTTCCGTAGGCTACTCAGAAGTGCAGATTCTTTCTTGTGATACTCATCATTTTCATCAATGAACACCACAAGATCTCTTCCATTGATTGGATACAGTTTGCAGTTTGTCTGGTCTCCAGCACAAACAGGGAGAAGACTCCAATGGGAGAGACAGTTCAGTTCCATAATTATTTCTTTCCTATGGTGGTCAGAGCAATACTTTGGCCATTCTTTTGATTTTCCTTTCCATTTTCTATGCAAAGTGATTTCAACAAATGTCCAGAATTGTGTTATCCATCTCTTATCAAGTGGCGCTGTCATATCGGTCAAAGTTCCACTTCCAAAAATGTCCTGGTCAAGTGTGTCCTTCAGAAGTTGAGCAAATGTCAGAATATTAAGACACCGTACAGCTCCTTGATTAGCACGCCATATGTCGTAACTGATGAATTTGACCAAATCCACGTCTAGGAAATGATCGCTAGATCCCGGAAGTAGGTCACAGCATTTCGAGACAATGACTGGATGTGCACTTTGAAAGTGGTAAAGGTGTCCTGATGAACGCAGACAGAGAGGTAAATCTTGCAGATCTTTTAATTTCTTGGAGACATAATCCCAAATTAATATAACATTTTCCTTCGTTACCAATGTTGTATCTTGAATGTCTTTAGGTAGATCTCTGAGGTTGCACCCATCAGTGCTAGTAACAGTTTGGTTAGAGGACTTGAGAAATGCTATAACGGTCTCTTTATCAACCTTCTTAATTCCTTTTACCTTGCTTTTGATGAAGTTCTCATGAATCTCAATCGGACACTCTATTATGTTCATGTTTAGTCGTTTCAAGATGTCTTTCAGAGGCAAATGCTTTACTGAACATTTCCAAAAATGTCCTGGGTGTCCATTTGATTTTACTGCCGGTACCCAGGAGAGTTGATCTAAATCATTTCGGACAACTGGGAATATGTCAAATTCCTCAGTTCCTATATATCTATAAAACTGTTTGATCAGATCTTCCCAGAAAGGGTGAAATCGGCGATCAGAAGCAATAGGAAACAATGCAAAATATTTTGCTAGCTTTTGCTTTAGCATTTTGGTACCATTGGATTGGTCACAAGATTTTCCACAGTCATTTCCTTCATCACTGTTGTGTCGAATGTCTGTAAATTCCTCTGCATCTTCTGGATAGACTTCATTTTGTGATAAAAACCTCTCCTTGACATTTCGTAATGCGGTTATGTAAGCTGGTACAATAGTTTGGAACGCCAGCAAAGTGTTCCAAGTGCTAAGAATATTATTGTCTGATGTTTTGATATCTGTTCGAGTTTCGTGGTCCAGTGCAAACCAGCCATTAACATGTACAGGGAGTCCTGTCACCACTGGCAAAGGAAGTACACAGTATGCACGCTTTGGCCGTTGCGCGAAACTGAGTTTATGAATATTAGTATCTGGAATTCTGTGTTCTGTTGACTCAAAGAGTTGTATTTTGTTTGCAATTAAATTAGGAACTTTGTGCATTGTTTTTACTTTATCCTCCACTTCTTTTTCTGAATTATGAGTGTCTGTAATAATGTTTTGCTTTTGATTATCTCCCTTTGAAAAGTCATTGTTTGTCGAGAACTGTGAAATGGGTACAGCAATGCCACCAAGGGGAACGAGCTTATGTTTGAATATGTCACGTGACGTAGGTATTTGTGCTTCTAGTTGAGTGCTGATTGTCTGCATGCCAAATCTGTGGACTACAAGCCAGTCTTCAATCTGCTTGAGAGAGTTTTTCACTTGTCCAAAAATTACGGATTCCTTTTTCTGAAATTGCTCTAAGTTTAGATTATGGTCTTCGTGCTCGAGTCTTTGTGTTTCTCTGCGGACATGATCAAAGAATGCCAGCTTCTCTGTCTCGCCTTTCTCGTCGATAGACATTTCTGTTTCATGCTCCAGTTTTGGTTCACCTTCCTTGCTGATAGAGTAAACACTCATTTTCTTCACATTGTTCAGGAAAAGCAAACACTCACCCATCTCTCGCTGGAAGTCCAAGAGAAGTTTATTCACCTCATCTACAGTTATTGATGACTGTTTGATCTTTGTTTGGCATGCTTTCTCTGCATTCCTGAGAGGAAACCGGAACACTGTACCACCGAGTGACCGTAATTCTGTGAATATAATATTATATTATTGTACAACAAAGGGAAATTACTGTAAAGGTACCATAACCATTAAAAATAATATTAGAAAATGGCTTTGTGAGAAGTATGTTTCAGAAGGACTGAAATTAATCATCACTTTTAACTTGACATAAATACATATTATGCTAATATTTAAGCAAGTATAGAGAAATAATAAGAATTATCGCTGCCTAATACGACAGGATATTACTTAGTTGTTAATAAGTAGTATGGCTGCCTAATACGACAAAATTCTGCTTAGTTATTAACGAGAACTATGGCTGCATAATACGACAAAATTCTACTTAGTTATTAACGAGAACTATGGCTGCCTAATACGACAAAATTCTACTTAGTTATTAACGAGAACTATGGCTGCCTAATTATACAAAATTCTGCTTAGTTGTTAACGAGAATATACGTGACTAACGACAAAGTTCATACTTCATCCCTTTTTATGCTAGCAAAGTTAAGAGTTATAACGTGTTTTTCTGAGGCGAAACAATATTCACATTCCAGAATTGAAACTGTATCCATGAACTGCAACAGTTTTATTCTTTTCTCCTTCCCCTCCTTTAAATTCCACATTTGTTTACTAAATAGAAAAATAATAGCGTGCTACGCGCAAATGAGTTTTAGGTAACGATGTAAATATTATTTACTTCCGATAGCAATTTTATTGACCTCTTTTATAGTAACTCTGTTACTAATAGTCATCATTCTGAGAAACTGGTAAAATCTGTAAATACGATTTTGTTCATTCTCACTATATTCGTTTTAAGCACGAGGAGTGAGGAGGGCAAGCAAGTTTCTAATTCTACTCAAAAGTTAAGTTTAGGGCATAATATTACTAACGACATCTTATGAATGGAAAATTTTCATTCATAATCCTCTGACTGCTCTAAATCAGAAAGGGTAGCATGTATTTCTCAGTGATTTGCAAACCTACCTTTAATAATAATATATTATTAAATGTGATCTAATTTACTACATTTCGCTATGACCACACTCGTTTCAGTAATTTCTAATATGATTGAGAATTCTCCCACATGTATTTTAATATAAATTTTCTTATTTGATCTATAATTTTTACATGCTATTTGTGATTTGTATGATTTGGAAATGTTACATAAAGTTTATTTTGAAGTGAAATGGACATGGGGGAATGGGGGAGATTAAGAAAAGTGAATGAGTATACATAGAGTAGTAGCAACTGGGTAGGACTGTTGCTATTGTCCATGAGCATCCGCTTACAACATTAGATTTGTAGTTTTGGTTTTGACCTTGTTATATATTATGCAATTTTTAGGCTGATGTTTTGTGAATCTGTCTTTGGATAGGTGACGTGTGTTGACAGAATGTGGGTTGGAATATGCAAGAAAGACATAAATATTAAAATAGCTCTAGATGGATTATGAATTTCATTGGATCGCGAGTGAGTCTAGGTAGAAATGGGCGTGGTGACTAGAGTAAGAAAACCACGGTGGAAATGCTATTCTTTATTCTTTGCAAACAACTCTTTAGGCGAGCGTTAATACTGGGTCCCTCCCTAGCATGTGTTGTACATAGAAGAATGAAGACCGTTGTAAAGACGTCCCTGTATTGTGAATGGTTAGCTTTGTTAGGAATGTTATGTTATTTTATTCATGTCTAACTTTTATTTCTTGTTGATTCATTTGCCAAAATAAGTATTTATTAATGTAGTCATTTGCAGTACTCTTAGAATCTGCAATTATTTGTGTTTCATGGATTTTTTATTTCAGTATTACTTTATCCTGAAAATCTATTATGTTGATATTATTCATGACACGTCCTACTGAGCGCCTACTAGTGTGACGTATCTAGTGCATCAAAGACTGAAGCTAAGTTTCTTGGGCCGTGACTATGGTGCAGCTTAAAATTAACTGTTTAGTTTAAGTGCTTATTCGTTTTAAATCTTGTTGTACTTTTATTTAAAATTGTTTTTTCAGTCTCACATAACTGTTAATCTTTGTTTGATATCGAAATTTGTAGTGGTAGTCTACTAATTACGGGACTTGATCTAAGTATGTCTATACATCTATTGTATATCTATTTTATGAAACCTATTTCTCACTTAAATTGATGATGGCGTACCAACATTCGGCCTAACAGTTGCAGACATGCATATTTTACTAGTGGTTCCTACTCTGCACCGGCACTTATAGATGTTTATCATTAACTAATTGCTATTATATGCCGTAATCCATTATTACAAAATCACCCCAGAGTACATCACGACAATTAATATAACTATAATAATGCAATCTTTATCTTAAGTTTTTAACAAGAGTCGCATGAAGAAAGGAAAACAATCATCCAATATGGCCTTTATTCAGTAATTATGCGGCCGATAGTTTAGAGTTTAATGAATAATTATTCAGGTATATTGACATCTTTGACTACCAGAATCATCGAGATATTACAGTTAAGCATTTATGCTTTCTCTGTCGAAAACATTTGAAATCAACCGAGAGGAAAATAGAAGAACAGATTTTTGAAGCACTGACCATCTTCAAAATATTTGAATGGCTTCAGCATGTTCGGATATTCCCCTTTTATTCGCTCAGTGATGGAAAGGCACAATCCCGGCATTCGTCCTGGTTTTGCAATGAAAAAGTTCGGATCTAAGACACAGATAGTTTCGTTTCCATCCTGTCCATTTTCTTCTTTCACAGTTGTCCAAAAGGCTGGAGTATCGGTCAGGTTGTAAATAGCGTTAAAACCTACGCCATATCTGTTTGTGAAAGGAAAGGCATGATTACAGTTATTACTATTGAAAGTGTACTTTGCAGTCAAGACTCGCATAGTTATAAACAATAGTTATCACTATTGAAAGTGTACTTTGCAGTCAAGACTCGCATAGTTATAAACAATAGACAGTTATTACTATTGATAGTGTACTTTGCAGTCAAGACTCGCATAGTTATAGACAATAGACAATTATTACTATTGATAGTGTACTTTGCAGTCAAGACTCGCATAGTTATAAACAATAGACAGTTATTACTATTGATAGTGTACTTTGCAGTCAAGACTCGCATAGTTATAAACAATAGACAGTTAACAAAAAATAATATCTGATTTAAATAAATAAATCCTGAACTAATTCTTTGCGTAAAAGATATTTTCAATCACCTAATTTTCTGTGAAATATATTGTACATGTAACGTAATAATTTCCAAACTATTTTATTCGTGGACGACTTTGCTGAAACTGTATATTTATTTATTTATTTGATTATTTATTTTGATATTTGTTTATTATTTATTTATGTGTTTGTTTATTACATGTACCATGACGAGAAACAAACCTTGGGGAGCATGGCACTACTGATATGAACTAATATATAATGTATGACTTCAAAATGATAAATTTTATTCACAAGTCAGATTCCAAAATAAATAAATAAATTCATTTTTACTTGGCTGGAGTGCATATAAATGTCGACTTCTAGATGCACTTCGAGAAGAGACTTGGGAGACATATTGTTTAACTCCAGTAATATTGAAAATCGGTCTCACTATTGCTGCCTGTCGCAATGAAAACACCTAAAGGGCTATCCCAAAACGTAATCTGTGGGTATCTACAGTATCCTAATTCATTTGCGGACTTCAAGCTTAGTTCCGGCACACTGGTTTCCTAGCACTGTGGAATTTGTCTGATTTGGCGCCGACGGAAGTGATGCCCCATCGAATCGTAAGATAGCAGAAATTAACAAATATACTTTGTACTTGTATGTTTACTGTACCATCGTAAGATAGCAGAAATGAGCAAATACACGTATACTTATATATTACTGTACCATACAAACTATGTCTTTACAATGGACGCGGACAAGGTGATATTAATTAAAACAATATTTAACTTAACATTCATGAAAGAAAACAAGTAGTTTTCAATTTATTACATCTTTACTATTCCATTAATCATCAAATTGACGCTTCCAAATATTACCATAAGAATACTGACATTTCCAAATATATGCGCAAATTACGTTTGGCTGACATAGTTTGATTTGTGTAGCATGGTGTACTACAGTATTGGCTCTACCTTATGAAATGGATATATTCTGTTTTTACTAGAATTGTTGCAAAAGCACTTAGTCAAATGGGCAACGCTATTGTGGATTTGATCTGCATGTTAATCAATCAAGACTAGATGACCATCACATGCCACTCACTAGAGAAGCGACCATGAATATCTCATATCAGAGGAATTCGAAGGACCGTCATGTAACGGGAGCTGTATCAAAATGATCCACGAGGTTGCTGACTTTTGTATATAGAGAGTAATTAATATGTGTGGTTACGTTCTTTAAGTTTCAAATTAGGAAGAACGAATGTACTCTGTCTAACAGCCCGTTATTTTGTCCATTGTTGAATATCGCATGAAACTATACTCCACTAACAGCATATGGCACTGCCTGATCAAAACTTCAAAAAGAAACATGTTAACACATTGCAGGCCTCCAATGATACCTCACTAAATTTACGATCAAATATCAACGAAAGATCTGCTACTATATATATATATATATATATATATATATATATATATATATATATATATATATATATATATATATATATATATATATATATATACAAGTCTGGATGGAATTAGCAATAAGACATTTAGGTCTCAATTTGAACTTCTAACACGAGGCTTGACCATTGTGATGGTCAGTCTACCTCTAGGTATCAACTTCCATTCACGTGTGAGGATATTTGTACACCGGACATATGTCTATTGCATATTATCGTGGGCAGAGTTATCGTGCCCTTTACCTTCTGAAGCTGAAAATGTTGGTCTGAGGGTACTAACTTAGTATTGACCCCGGCTCTGTATATGCTGATCACAAACGAACACAGAATGATCGCAATGACGCACTGGAGAGTCCCAGCCAACCATTACCAGCTGGATGATATGGTTATTAATAAGTATTAAATATCTCTTGCATTAAATTTTTAATGTGAATGTTACTCCGGCTTCTGATCAAATAGCGCATAACGTACGCCATAGTCTGAAAGCAACTATTGTCATAATATTAAACTGCATACATTGAGAGGCGAATGTCATAGGGAATTTAAAAAGGAACATGCTTTCCATTCCATAAGCCATAATAAACAACTGCGAACTTAAAAGCCTATCATGTACCTCACATCTCTTAAATCGTAAATCGTACACAATTATACATTATAAAGTGCCCTTTGCAATTTTGTGATAGAGCAGTGATCATACCACTTCAACAATGTGGTTTTCGACCAAAACATTCCACTCTCGATCATCTAAGTTATCTTAATTCAGCCATCCTATAGAGACTAAACTCACAAAAATGTCGGGGAAATAAAAACAAATCAAAGGAGTTCTGTGCACTCTTCCTGGACATAGATGAGGCTTATGATATGCTCTGACACACAGGCTTGTTAAATAAGCTAAAAGCTTTGGGAAATACAGGGGGAAAGGCCGTGTTATTAAGCCTTTCTTGAAATAGAGAGAATGTTCAGTACAAAATAAGAAAGGACTCAGCTGAATATTAAACCCTGGAAAATGGCGTCCCGCAAGGCAGCTTGATCACTCCTTTGCACTAGTAATAATGGTGTAAATAAGGTTGTACATAATGACTGTACTCTTGGACAATTTGAGAGGATACAACACTCTGGAGAAACGTTGGCCACCAACAAGTAGCAACGAAAACGGTTATTAAAGGTATTCCCCAGAGTTGCCAATCTTTATTATCCAAAATAATAGGTAGATGAAACTGACATAGAAAATAAAATTAATGTTAAATCCTTAGGTGTCACATCTCAAGACAACCACCGGTAGACAGAACATACGAATGACTATATTACAGCAGCATATAAAGGTATCAACCTACTGACAGCAGTCAGTAAACCTACATGGGAAACCAAACTAAAGCCTAGGCTTAACATGCATCACCTTTGTTATGTCCAGACAGTTAAACACCACCACTAAATATTAGCAATACCCTAGACTGCCTAGACGGCCTAGAGCAAACTAATTAGCACTTATACACACCTAATAACGTAGACATTATTGAATAATGTCGGTCAGACTTTCTCAGACTGGAGGATAACACTTCAATATTCACAGCTGAAGTGATGACTATTTTGACGGGTGTCACCCAGACAATGCGAAATAAACTATGTATAGTGTAAATGTCTCCTAACCAATAGCTCACTCTCAGCAATAGCTGCACTCCAAAATAATACTGAGGAAAGACCAGATATTAGCTATCTGATATGCATATAAATATATCAGGCAATGAAAAGCTAATAATCTAATAAAAGTGGGCTTGCTCTAGATTACGAATAAAAATACGTGGTCACCAAGCACACAGACAAATTTTGCACCTCTTAGAAAACAAATAGAAATATCTGCCAAATCACTACTCAGAACTAGCAAAAGGCTGATGCCTACTTATAGATGAATGGGTAAAACATATATTGCTACTGATTTATAATGGAACTAGACAGGAAAGATCCTGAATGAAGTACGACTTGGCAACGACTAATCACGTTACCAATAAATATTATGTAATATGCAGAAGTCGAACGTCATTTGAAATGTGTTCAGTAGTAGCAGAAAGAAATCAAAGTTACTTTCAAAATAAAAACAACAATTCAACAACTATACAAGGGGTACAACCCCTCCACCCTTAGACAACACAAATAAGATTGTTTGAATAGTCTAAATAAACTAATAAGTGTACACTTAGTGTACAAAGGACGACAATAATAAATAAATGATTAACAAAGGGAGTGAATTCAATTAAGATGAAATGCTAGGCAGGTACAGGGTATCATTCCACTATGAACTAAGAAAAGATAGATTTGTACCCATTACACCTAATACAATTTAATAATTTAATTATTATTAAAGCATTATAAAGTCAAGATAAAAATAAAATTAGTCACAATAGGTGAAGCACCTAGATAAATGAAACGTTATAATACGACAAAATGTCAACAATTTCAGGAACACGGGGTCCAACGCCAGTCAACAACCAATAGCTATGAAAGTTTATTCCCCTTCATGCTTGTTGCCAGTTTTTTCAGATGTAATTTCTGTGAAGAATTGATTTTCCCTCTCAAATGTTTGATTTATTGGCCAAATTTCTGATAAAATTTACCAATTTAAAATTCAAGTAGCTGGCGTAATTTTCTGATTTTACGGACTTTAGTTGTTTGATGTAACCTCACAAATATTTCAAATTGAGTCATTTATTTTCCATGTGCCCTTTTTATAACGAGCATCCCTGTCTCTATAAATCTTTCTCTAATTTAGTATGCATATCAATAATCTTATTTTCAATTGTTAATTTGTATTATGCACATTACTGATGCTAACATATTAACATTTTATAACATGTACATAACATTGTCATTTATTTCAAGCATTTTGTTTCATGTATCTCTGTCTTGTAATATATGCGTTTGCAACAAGTTCTTTCAATGTCTATGTTTGCATTGAACTTTCAATATCCATATTAGTGTCACATACTTTCAATGTCTGTGTTTGTGTTATGTACTTTTAATGTATGTGTTTGTGTCACGTACTTTCAATGTCTGTGTTTGTATCATGTACTTTCAATGTCTGTGTTTGTGTCATATACATTCAATGTCTTTGTTTGTATCACATACTTTAAATGTCTGTGTTTGTGTCACATACTTTCCTGTTTTAAGAATGTCGTCCTCCTTTCCACCTCTACCCAACGCTTGTATGCCTTCCATGTCTTTCTGTGTGAAGCATTTGTTGTTGTATACGCACAGTGCTGGCCCCATCAGAACCCCCCACCTCTCATTCAGCAGATTAGCAGGGTTGTGCTCTCGGAAGTCTGCTATAAATCGCACCTGACCATCACACGAGCAATAGAATTACTTTAATAATCCCACAATGAAAAAACTTAAGAAGTGAAAAGAAGAAATTATAATTGAAAGATATTAACAAAGTAGCTATTTTGTTTTGCTAAAAAATACCTTTACTTATATAAAATATTTAATTAATGAAATGACTAGGAACAAAATAATTAAAATAAAATTATTTACTGTGCAACAATCTTCAATTTTGAATATTGTATTTTAAGAGATTACTTTTTCTTCAGAAATAACTAAATGTTCGTTTTTGCTCTTAGAGTCAGCATTGCATTAATATCAATCTGGTCTTCATTTTTATGTGTGTGTTAATTCAGACTGCTCTCTTGCACTCCCTGGTGGTTCATGTTACAGTCAGTCACTGAAGTCAAAGTGAAAGTTGCAATGAAGTCAGTGTACCTTATTGAATCAATATGGAACCAAGCAAGGTCACACAGCCAGAAAACAAAAGAACAAAGGAGGCAATGCCAATTTCTTGGAAGAACAGAGCTATTTATAAACATTTTGACGAGGATCACATTATCTATCTCTCCCCTTAAACAGTTCATCAGATTTATTCTAGTAATGACAGAATTCAATTATTCAACTCCCTCAGCCTTATGTTGGCCATTATTGTAGGTAAAACAATGAAACCACACTACACACTTCCTTTACAGATTACGTATATGTCAATACACAAAATAGTTATGATCAATAGGTGTAGTGTTATTTACAAGATTACATTTCTACATAATCTCCACCTGAGAATTACAAAATGTATCTTACAATTAAGCATAATTAATAAAGGTAATATCCTGTAAGAAACGAAACTACGCTATGAAATCTTTTCATCAGTATGATGAAATTATACAAACTCTAAATCTGCCACTATTAATCAAACAGTGATTATACACAATACTTAGAAAATACCTTTTATAATAAGATACATAGTGTTATCTACTTAGTCAATATAATATTAAAAAATCATTCAGGCTTATAAAATACAGCATATGATTATGCATTATATATTCACAACTAGTTCATCTGAAAAAGATGTTAATTATGCCTGAAAAAAATTATAAACTTTAACAGTTTAAATATTTGTAACTTTGAATTACAATGTCAGTCTTGACCGCATGATCCTCAATGGGTATCTTCAGAAAAATATGTCTTTTCAGGTCAGTGGAATTTCAAAGAGTAACTCTAAAACAATTTGAGACTCAATTTTGCTCTCTATACCTTAGTAATTTCTATTGAATAACTTCAGCTGACCGATTCTCAGCCATTGGTTAATTGTAATGTATTCTTTAGTGACGTCTGTCTGTCAGCTAATTGTCATCAATCAGCTGTCACTTAGTGAGTTCAGTCAGCAACCCCACGCTGGCCCTCAAATTTCTAAGGGATGGATAAACAAATGCTGTCTCAGTGAGTGATTTCACTACAATCACTGACTTTTGTTAATGTTGTATTTACCATGCAGAGCAATATGTCTAAACAAACCATGTATACAATATAGCACTAATGACATTTTTTAGCTTGTGAAAAAGTTCATGTATATGATATGGCGCTAATAACAATAAAACAGTCTACTTTTTAGCTTGTGAGTGTTTATGTATACAATATAGCGCTAATAACAAGAAAATAGTCTACGTTTTTATTGAGAAAGTTCATGTAATGAAAGTGACAAAAATAGAAAATACCAAAAAATATTTATCACAACATTCATATAAAAGAAGACAGTATCCCTTTATTGGAAGTGCTCTAGAAATTACCTAGTGGATATAAATGATACCCAAAATGAAACTTGTTTAGACACTGCACAAATATGGCTCATCTTGTCTCACTAAACAAATCGAATGGAACCTTCTTAATCAAGTACTAAACCAAATTCAACAAAACAAAATGAAGAGAAAGAAAAAATAAGAATAAAGAAAACCTCTGTAGCACCAGCATCATCTGCATTTTGAACAAGCTCCTTCAAAATGGACACATCCCTCTTGTAACCTTCCAGAAGTCTGTTGATACGTCCTGTTAACTCCTCGTGCTGCCCAAATGGCTCTGTAAATTCGTCCTGTAGTCAAAGGAATGCGTAGTGAGTATGGTGATCAATGTATATCGATATAAATGTTGTAATAGTGAGACAAAAGTTAAATATCAAGCATTATACTTAAACATGAGCATGTTTTCGTCAGAATACATTCATTTGCCGTTTCCATTGTCGAATACAATTTCCTTCTATTACCGCTTTGGTAAACATTCTGATATCTTTTGTCAGAGACAAATTGTGTTTTGTAGGAAAATTACTCGTTTTCGATTTTTAGAACTCGGTTACCCACTTTACCCACCAAAACCTCTCTCTCTCTCTTTATCTATCTACATATCTACCTACCTACCTACCTATCTACCTATCTATCTTTCTATCTATCTATCTTTCTATCTATGTATCTATCTATCTTTCTATCTATCTATATATCTATATATCTATCTATCTATCTTTCTATCTATCTATTCATCCAACCACCCATCCATTATCCGTCCATCTGTCTGTCCCACCGCTCTGTTATCTTCATCCAGATTTGTTTGTCATAAAGGGTTAGCTAAAGATTATGAAATTCTCAAATTCATTTTTAAATCAATTGTCCGTTGAGATAGGCATAGACGGGTGCTGGCGGTCAGTAAAGGCAATCGTACAGTTGCTGGACCATGTCCGCAATGAGTTGGTTTTTTGTCATTTCCTTACTGCGGATACTACTGCTCTCTGTGTTGCCATTGCTTTTGCTGTTGGTGGTGGTTTCCTGTTGTTGAAGTCGTTGTTGTGTTCTCACTTGCGGTGGTGGGCGCCGTCTTTTCTTTCCTCCCTACTTTGTTGTTTGATGGATTTCTGGTGGTACTGTTGTTAATCTTAGTGGTATTTCTAGCAAAGGTGAGAATGGAGGGCCTCAAGCACCTTTGCGAATTCGTACAGAGCGGCATCGACTTCGGTTTGTTTGTCTTTCTTTTGGTGTTGTCCGTTTCTGTCTGTATTATGTTTTCATTTCTCTAGGTTTTCCTCGTCTGTGTGTTGGCTATTTGCTGTTCTTTCTTCTGTTTGTCTTCTTTCTTTTGTTATGCCACACTAGTTATTGGTTATAATTGTTAATTAATCTTTCATAACTAATTACATATGATGAGAATCTTAATTTATTTTTATTAATAATTCTCCAGAGGGCAACACTTATCTCTCTCACTTGGTGGATATGCGGGCGCTGTAAATATTTTCTCTCTTCCACAACATTAAAGACAAACATTTAACGTCAAACAATAATTCCGAAGGTAGAAAAGATCTTACTAAAGGAGAAGATAAACCCGTCTAAAAATCTATATTTAGCGAGCCCTATCAACCCACTTTTTTCTCCAACATACGGTTATCAATATGTCTAAGAGGGTCAATAAATTTATTAAATCAACAAATATACAAAATAAAAATATAATCAAAAGAGCATTGACATTTACATCACTTCACCACAATGTTCAATTAACGCTGGGCAATTGTTTATTTTATCCTAGTATAGACGTAAACATTCAATTAATCATAAAAACATAATCAAGTTCATGAATATCATCACGAAAATGAGTTTCAGAGAAATAATTAAAGTCAATGCACATAACCTGTTGAAAGATGGCGGCTATCGCCAGCTTGTATTTGACAGTCGTACTGTCACTTCCATTCATATTTAAGCAAGGCCCATGTGTCCCTTCTAGAGGCACATTACACAGTTGTTCCAGAATATTTTGACAAATAACTTTTATAGTAAACAGTCTTATATCCGAAAATACAATACAACAATTTAATGCCAATACAAATCACAGGATAGTTCCTATCAGAGAACAGAAATGGAGTTATTAGAGAACGGTGATAATAATTTCATAATCTTGTATAGACAAAGCTGCAATTGTCTCTTTCACGTACTTTTCATATCAAAGTAACCAGTTTATCGTCAATTTACGTGATTCCCCCTCATTTCCACACGTTTCCTCATGTTGTAAAAAATGCTCATTTGCTATTTATTCTCTCAAGCTAACTTGGGCGTTCATTTGTCGTACCAGCTCTCTCAAGCAGAACAACAATTGCAGCAATTTCCAGTAACTTCTTTGTACCAGAAATTACTCGATGTTGTCAGCATAACTTTGCCACCATACATCAATGGAGTGAGGTGTTTTCTTACACTTACACACTGTGGTAGATGATTCCCATGTCTATCACAGTTGTAGAGACTTACAATCCGTAAAGCACGAGATACAATAACACTAGGAAATGCTGCTTTTTTTCCTGAAAATTACAACCAAGGAGCAAATGCTAAGCTTTCAGTTTATCCCTTTTAAACTCCATTCTTTCATACATTCAAGTCGCAACTTATAGTTTCCTGCAACAGTATGTATTAGCCCTTTACAAGCATACAGCAAAATAAATACAGCATTTTAGTTTTATGAGAGGGTTCACTATGTCAAGTGTTTAGCACACCACATATAAGCATAATAGTTCACAATTTGTAAAAACAATAGACTACTCACATAATACATCTCTATGTAAAATGCAAGTATAACATATCAATAGCAAACTTGCATGAAATATTGGCTGGTCTCACTCTCATAAATATTGACCAATGGATAATAAAAACTACTCATCCAGTTGGAATTGGTTTGCACTTCATCAGCAATTTCTAGCATATTCTCAACTCGAGTTGTTTACTCTAACTTTGACAGTTACTAAAATATCACAATAAGGAGTACTCAAAGTCGGGTCACTTCGACAATTTAACAATTAAATTTAGAAATAGGAAGAGGCAAATTTGCTCCTCACACTTGCCTAGCTGGATAAATGCATAGATTTATGGACGAGCAGATGAGCATAAAGACAAAATGACATATTTTTATAAATCATAAAGGCAGAATAGCATATTGATATGAAAACATACAAAGATAATTACATAATTATATAAAACATACAAACAGAATGACATAGAGATATAAAACCTTAAAAAAAGAATAGCATATTGATATAAAAACAAACAGAGATACCTACATAATCGTATAATACATACAAACAAAATGGCATAGGGATATAAAATCATAAAGACTGAAAGCATACAGAGACAATGGCGTAGTGAAATAAAAGTTCAGTCGGAATGGCACAGAGATATAAATACGTAACGCGGAATGACATGGTGAAATAAAAACGTGAGGATGGAAAATGAGTGATATAGAAGCATAAAGACAGAATGACAGTCACATAAAAACATAAAGACAGAATGACATAATGATATAAAAACATAATGACGGAATGACGATGTGATATTCAAGAGACAGGCTGCATGACGTACCTCATCATGTTCTCGCTTGGTCCTGACTCCCAGTAGGCTTGCTAGATGCTCGGATAATTTGGGGTGCAAGAATCTCATGGAGAAGGATGCAGACAGCCAATCACAATCATCTAGACACAATTCACCAACCGGACGCAAATACTTTTCTCTGTCCGGCAGTTGTAATTTCCGCATAAGCTCATTGTCGATTGTCTGATAATTGGAATCGATAAATAATATTACATTGATGTACCTGACTGACAAACATGTTCCTATTATTGACTTACAGAGGAACGCATTTGAATTTGGCGGGTCATTGGTGTATAGTTCCTATGTATAGTGCACAAATGTGTGACTGTGAGTGCAATTATTTTGCTTCAGACAGGTTACAAGAAGCAAATGTACTTCCAAATTTCCTATAGCAAAAAGAAAATATTGGTTTACATGAGAGTCAACATTACATTTTGATTGTTTTAATATTTTATTTCTGGATTAATACTTTCTAATAAAATATGTTTTTCATTTCACATAAAGCCAAGCACCAGGCAACAGCAATGAGAATTAAGCGATATGTTGGTACTTTCAGCACACGGTGTGTAGTCGCTATTTAAATGCTTATAATTGGGAATAAACCTTTCGTAAAAGTCGTAATACATTGTTCTAAAATAAATTATATCAAAACTCGCCATGCTCAAGTATCTGAAATTCCTAGTTTATTTTGTAAACTTATTAGAACATTTAATGATTTCATAAGCAATGTTTCAACTCGAATTGTGACGAAGGGAAATGGAAGATTTGTGACAAAGGTAAACTAACACAATAAATCCATTACTATATATCATTTTATATATATGTATGTACGTGTGATTTTAAAATTGTAACAGAATAGTTATGTAAAAGCTAATTATAATATCGCTCATGTTATATAAAAGTAATACAAAGGAATGCTATTCCTAGTGGACGACATTTTAAATACATCATGTTTACATATTTTTCTACGGCTCTTATTGGACGAAATTTTAAATACATCATGTTTACATATTTTTCTAAGGCTCTAAGTGGACGACATTTTAAATACATCATGTTTACATATTTTTCTAAGGCTCTTATGGACGACATTTTAAATACATCATGTTTACATATTTTTGTAAGGCTCTTATGTGGCAGTGAACAGTTGTTTAGGATTTGATATATTCAAACATCAACACTTACGAAAGTTTTGTCCTTGTCGATGGCATTTGACAGCAAAAGCGTCATATTGTGAACGAGATTGAGGTCATCATCTGAAAGCTGTGATTGACATTTGTCTTCCCGAAATCGATCAAGCGCTAGCACGACGTCATTTACCCCAAACCTGAATTATAACGGGTCAAAGTGGGTCGTGAGAAGTTTTTTTTTTCCAAATGTTAATGAATCATAAAGAGAAAAATATTCTTACAAACTATTGTCAAACCTACCAGATCACAGGCACGTAACCGACATATAAAAATTCAATACATATATACGTTCAGAAGTGTCTACAGGTGTGTGTGTTTGTGGGGGGGGGGGGGGTACGTGTGTTTATGTGTGTAGTTAAAGATGAAAAGTATACATAACATTCTATTCTCTACCTCTATAACTTCTTATCGAACTATTTAGCTGCTGGTTTCTTTATTCTATAAAGTCAAATACGTTCAATACCTCAAACTAAATTTTAAAAAGAGCAAACTTAAAAATACTGAAAGAAAATAGTTAATTAAAACTATATTTTCTTTTCAATAATTAAGCAAAATCTATGGAAACCAGTTACTGTGCAAATCGGATGTATTGAAAGGATCATAATTGTGTCCATCTCAAACTTTGGTTTCTTAAAAAGAAATGTACTAAACGAAACGAGATACTTCAAGCTTCAGTGCAAGATTGTTGACATTGGAAGTGTTTGAAACCCTGTCTGTATACACATTTACGTTTTTGACTTGACTTTATTGATATGTTATAAAAAATATATTATATCAATACTCTAAATCAAGGGTCATGGCTGTTTTTTTCTAATTACTCCGTAGAAAACCAAATTGGAACTCGCTATCGTTTCTATGCGGAGACAGATGGTAAAAGACCATGAGGTGCGGGGGAGGGGGGAGAAAGAAAGAAGGAATAAATTGGGGGAAAATGTATCCTCTAAGATAAATTAATAAATTTGTATTGAACATGAAGACGCTGATAACCCAGGAAAAGTAATATTACTAAAAAGAAAATCTGCATTTACAAATTGAAAAGTGATTTGAATTTAAATGATGGTATTTGATCAATTAAAATCCTGACACTATTAATTTATTTATAAGATTCTTCGCTATGGTATAAAATATTGAAATAAATACGCATTACGAAAGATTTTACTTACATATTTCGGACGCCCAAAAATCCCATTAAAGGTTTAAACCTGTCAGACATGTCGAATTTAAACAAATAAGGTTGGCAATCGTGACTGGAGTAATATGCAACGTATTCGGCTTTTTGAAACCCTTGCTGTGTCCAAACAACAGGGTGTCCTTTCAACCGTTCAAGCATTTCACTGATGTTTGTTGCTTGATGTCTCTGTGAATCCTCGCAAATGGAGTTTAAAAAATTGTAAATCTCCCGACAAATATTCTCAATGTCACTGCGGGAGTTTGAATCCCCACAACAAGCATCGCTTGAAATGCTAATCAGCTGCTTAATAACTGTTTCAATGAGCCTTTGATCTGATTTACTTCTGACAGTTATAGCACCCAACTTGTACAAAAGAGAAAACGCAGATGACTTTAGGTCAAACACGCTTCCATCAACCACTATCGCCTCACATGCCACCAATTCTTTCAGTGATTTACCAAAGCAATTTGATGCAGCAGCAAATGTGTGAATTTCACCTAGCCAAGGCAAAGGCCATTTCTTTGGCTTTGGGAGAACTGGCAAGAATTTAATCTTGGAAAGTTCTTTCATTTCAGACTCTGAAAGCATCTTGTCTGAAGACAGGTATCTCCACAGTGCTTTGACTCTCTTTATAGCAATGTCATAACCGAAGTTCTTAGACAGTTCTTCTATAGAGTGTGCGCGTTCTAAGAGATCGTCCCAACAAAGATCGTTTCTTGCCATGCCCAACTTAACCAAGTGTTCTAAGCACAACTCAGAGCAAAAGTCAGCGCCATCTGTTGTCTGTGGAAATCGCCTGTCTTCGACTGAAAACAAAGGCGCAATGTCCCCGTGCGGGTGAATCAACCGATCTGGTTTGGCGAGCGAACCGTCAGGTTGGCATGGAATGCAAGCATGACTCCTGACAAGATCTTGCAACATGGAGTTTCCAGACAAGAGAGCGTGCAGGACTAATCGGTCTCGTTCTGTCTCTGCTAAATAACTGTTGATGACGTCATCATATTTTGCAAAAAAGACTCTCTCAAAGAAGTCGACCTCTGATATAATCTTTGATTGCAATACTTCAGACATTCCGATGGATCTCATGCTGTTGATTACATCACGTGGAATGTCGATTAAAAAGTCATCTCTCCAGTCCGTGTCTAGCCACATGTTACGAAGAAGATTAAATGCAATCTGTCCATTTTCTAACTGTTGGAAATCAGAATCGAGAAACCGGCTCTTACCGAAAGCCACCCATTCGTTTTTGAAAGGGAACACTCTAAATGACTGCGTCCGCAACAGTCCGTAAAAGTGCTCCGCTAAAGAGAAGTGGACACGTTTAGCCAAGTTATCTTTGTGTGACAATTTGGGCCAAAGATCAAAGTACATCGTGCTCTCCATGTTTGTTGTTTCCAGACTTTCCAGAAGTAAGAGGTATGCTCTGGCAATCGAATCAGCAAATAAAACGTCATTCCACCTAGAATGATATTTTTAATTATTCATATTATTCATTTAATTTATATTTGTAATTTAATTGTCATTCAACATTTAACTATCACTCTGCATTGTAAATGCTTAATGACACTTCACTAAAATATTATTATAAAACGTTTACATGCGTAACGAAGTAAATATATCTTGAATACACTATTGAAATGACATTTGTGGCAATTATGAACGAAAGAAAAATCATATAATCAAACGTGTTCATATATTTTATTTGGGAAACAATCCATAAATGACATTCCTACAAACTCTCTAATGCTTTATTTCCCTCACTACATTTTGAATTTATAATCACGCACGAAATGTGCACAGAGTCTTGTGTTTATAAACCAACAATCTTCTATATTGACATTTCCTGTGTGCACAGAGGAATATGTTTATAAACCAACAATCTTCTATATTGACATTTCCTGTGTGCAAAGAGGCTTGTGTTTATAAACCAACAATCTTTTGTATTGACATTTCTGTGTGCACAGAGGCTTGTGTTTATAAACCAACAATCTTCTGTATTGACATTTCCTGTGTGCACAGAGGCTTGTGTTTATAAACCAACAATCTTCTGTATTGACATTTCCTGTGTGCACAGAGGTTTGTGTTCATAAACCAACAATCTTCTGTATTGACATTTCCTGTGTGCACAGAGGCTTGTGTTCATAAACCAACAATCTTCTGTATTGACATTTCCTGTGTGCACAGAGGCTTGTGTTTATAAACCAATAATCTGTATTGACATTTCCTGTGTGCACAGAGGCTTGTGTTTATAAACCAACAATCTTCTGTATTGACATTTTCTGTGTGCACCTACTTTCCACCCTGGAGCTGTCTATCATCCTCTGTTGTCCTCAATAAACTTCGTCGGTTGGATGACAAAGCGAAAGGAGCATTAATGTGAACAGGCAAGTCCAAATCAGACGCTTCTTTTGCCAATGGCAGGAAACAAAACAGATGTCCAGTGTTGTAGAAGCCTAAACGAATGTTTGGTTATCATACAATTTTATATTACACTAAATTGGAAAAATTACAATGGGAGAATTACTTTGTGAATATTTAAAGAAAAGAGACAAAAATGGAAATACAAAGTTTTGAGGCTGTTAAAAAATGTAAATAATTTCAATAGGATACTAAACGATATTTTCAATCTTAATACGCATTACTTTTGACAGTTACACACATACTCCTTGGACTATTTAAAACATTTACGTCTTTGAAATTCATTAGTTTGTATGAAGTTTCCCTTTTATCAAGTTGATAATGTTTTGAACAAAAAGCTTATTAATAACAAAGCAGTCAATGATCTATTTAGAACTTAAAGATTTCATAAACCGCAGTAATTACTGTCCATTTTCTCAATTAGTCTCTTTAGTGTGGACATCAAAGAATTTAATGATGATCATTTTCTTAATCTCTCTCTTTAGTGTGGACATCAAAAAATTTAATGATGATCATTTGCAATGAGGGTAAAGTAAAGTGATTCTGACAGAAAGAATATTACCACATAATTTACCTTTAGGAGAGTTGTGTATAGGAATCGCGTGCCCGTATATGTCAACAGGTATTGCTACCGCAGCCAAGGGCAAATAACCTTCTCCTATCTTGATTCGTGCCTCGTCATTGGCTTCTGCAGTGCCCAGAGTCCAGACAATATGGAACTTACAACTCTTCCTGTTGTGAGTACTACTCATGTCCACAGTCCTACCAGACACGTTTTCTTCAATAGTTACGGTAATGTCTTCCATTACGTTTAAATCAATAGGATGAGAGCAAGACTTGACCGATTCATTCCACTTTTCAGAAAAGTAAGGCAGTATGCCAGACTTGGAATATGGGAGGTTGAGATCGGAAACTGACGAAAATTTCTCCACTACTACAAGACAAGTTGCTTGGTTAGGGTCTGTTTCATCTTGGGACAGATGGTAGAGTTCTAACTTCTTGACGTTTTGGGTGAACAGGAGTAGATTACCCGCTCTCGACTGAAAGCTTTCAATGAAGTTTTTACTAGTAAATACCTCTCGACAGAGTTCACTTCTCTTGGACTGAGTAATGGTTCTCAAAGGAAATCGGAATAGCGTGCCGTTGAATGGATTGCCATGTAAGATGTTATTTCCGAATATGCCCTGAAAAGGTCTGAACTGGTTCGGCATGTGTTTTAGGAGCAGCTGATTTATGACAAGGTCAAAGTTCATCTTCTTGCCACGAATAGGTTTATCGTTGTCCAGGTAATATTCTTGCGGATCTAACATGGCGAGAACGTTACCAGAGTAAATGGAAGGAACTTCAGTTAAATTGTACACTGCGTTAAAGCCAAGGCCAAATCTGCCCACCTTAAACAAACAATGAAAAGAATTTTCTACATTAATTACTTTCAGAATAAAATCACATTATATACCTTTGCACAATGTTTTTAGTAAATTACTGCATTTTTGGATTAATATTTCACTATTCATATACACATTAACTCAGGCACATTATATTGTCTCAAATTTACAAAAGCTAAAACGTATGACTAACTGCAAAATTGCCAAATATTTTGTAATTGCTTACGAACCTTAGAGCTATCTCCCTTTTTGGTTTCTCCGCCCAGTTGACATATATTTTCAAAGTCACTTTCTGTGAACATTGCATCATTGTAAGCCCAGATAGCTGGGCCTTGGAGTTCTGCCATCTTATCTGAAATGAGTCCAGTGCACCAGTCTTTGTTTTCGCGATCATCCAATAATATCTTCACAACCTCTGCTCCAGCATCATCTGCATTTTGTATTAATTCCTGCAAGAAAATAAAGAGTTTGCTGTAAATAATATCAAAGCAGTGGCATACCAACAGCCCCTGTAGTACTTGTATTCCTTGGGCGGGTTGGATGGATAAATATGTGTTCCTTCTAAAGAATTTTACTCAAAATTTGAAAAAGAATACACATCCTCATTCGTGTTTTCGCAGAGTGCGAATTGTCGACAGCTGATCTAAACAAGCTAATTCTCGATGGAGCAGAGAGATGGGGTGGGGGGAGAGAATACATGTAGAATGGGGGGAATCATTTTTTGCAGGGTGTAGGGGTAGCATTCGAAGTTAAGCCACTGCTTCAAAGTTACTATTATACACAATCCAAATATACTAGTACTCTGACTATGGTGTTGTATCATAAACTGATACAATACAGATGTACTAGTACTCTGACTATGGTGTTGTATCATAAACTGGCTTTTATAACATGTATAGCCGCTGATTTTTTTTTTGTTTTCTGACGTCATATTTCATCAAACGATTAGAAGTAATGCAAATTTTCTATGAGAGTCAACCTCACTAATAAGTGTGATTCAACAATTATCTGAACTACATTCTCTTCTCTATTTGTAAATTCATAGTTCATTATTTGATAGGACACACATACATGCACAGAGAGAGAGAGAGACAGAGAGAGAGAGAGAGAGTGAGAGAGAGAGTGATTGAGAGAGAGAAGGAAACTGAAGAAATATTAAAATACATTCTGGAAATTACTTAAAGTGAAGCATTTGAATAAGCAAAATTTTTTATTGCTAACAATGGGATCAGTCACGCTCCATCTATTCCAGGAATTTGTTGAATGCAAACGTCGGCAGAATGATTATGAGCAATTACAGTTAAACTCTAAACATCTTATTCTCTTTTAAATAGTTTCAAGCACTTGTCCTCAACCTCAGTCATCAAAAACCGCGACGTGTCATAGTCTATAGAAATATTTAATTCATTTTCCTCTTCCAAGTGTACTCTTCTAACATTTTATGTGTGCTAGTCATTATTTATTTCACTTAAACATTTTATGTGTGCTAGTCATTATTTATTTCACTTAAACATTTTATGTGTGCTAGTCATTATTTATTTCACTTAAACATTTTATGTGTGCTAGCCATTATTTATTTCACTTAAACATTTTATGTGTGCTAGTCATTATTTATTTCACTTAAACATTTTATGTGTGCTAGTCATTATTTATTTCACTTAAACATTTTAAAAACAAAAATGAGAATACAAAACCTTTGGAATGGAAAAGCCGTCAGTGTATCCCTCCTTCAAAAGACTACTAATCCGCTTTGTCAGGGGCTCACGTTGGCCGAAGTCACTGTCTTTGACATCAAGATCATCAATTCCTGTCATAGTCCTTGACCGCAAATCAAATGACCCAAAGTTTAGTGCGAGGTCCATCTCAAGTTCTGGGTGGACGAACGTCACGCCTTCTTCCTCGCAAAGCAATTCCATGACTTGGCGATCTGGAACCACAGTTGTGCATTTCGCCGGAAGCAAAGTAAGATTATCATTTCGTGGTCTGTAAACGGGCAGAAGCACCTCTCCTTTCACAAAATCTCCTCTCTTGATCAGAGCTGGCAAAATTTTCATCGCAAGTTTCAAATCAGATTCATAGTCATAGCAAATGTTAGGTCCGCCATGTTTCCTTGATATTTCGTCCAGAACACTGTTCAACATTGCTGAATCTTGACGTAAGCTGCACCCAGTCATTACAAAGAAGTCTTTGAGCCCTTCCCGGAGACCTCTTGGAAGTGGGTACCTGTACGGCCTCAGATCCAGGTCGCTGTTTTCTTCTGTAACATAGAATTCAATAGGACGGTGGAACTGTCCATCCTTGTCACACAATATGCATGGCAAGTCACTGAGCGATTCTTTCACTGCAGACATGGATTGTGACATCATTTGACTGAGTTTAACGTATATGTGGTGCAGCACTGTGTTAAACTGAAACGTGTGGGATGCACTAAAATGTGACGTCACATTGACTAAGTGTTGGATAACGTCTTCAAGAGATGGCTCACGCCAGTAATATTGCAAATGACAATTTTCACTGCCCATTAAGGCAACGGGGAGCACAGTAGCCACGCAATACAGGTCAGAATAACCGCACATCTCTGCAGGTCGTGCAACAGCTAACGATTGATATGTATCCGGACTGTTGGGCAAAGAAGGAGGGTAATCTCCATTAATGTGCGTATGGCTAATGCAGGGTAAGCATCGGTAGTTTCCAATAGTCTGCAACAGGTTCTGTACATTCAAATGATTGCTGTAACTACATAGAATGTCGTAAAGTGCCCTTGCTTTGCTCTGTGCTATTTCCCAAGTGTCAGGGTCATGACAGAGACTGTCAATGAGTTTAGCCGTTTGGATCAAATCTGGTAGGAGGATGCTTTCTAATCCTCTTAAGCCTAGTTGCTGCAAATTGACAAGAAGCAGTCTGTCACTGATTCCAGTAAATGGTTCTGCAGGGAATTTGTCCTCCAAGAGAAATAACTCTTTCAACAGATGTGAATCCGGATTGTACAGCTCGTCGGGTCTCCTTAACGTTATGCTGCGTCCAGAAGGAACAAACGGGACATTCGTCGCTCTCTGGCGTACTTCACTGTCGGAAAAGAGGGGGCACTTGAGAACGTAGGACATAAACTTAACAATCTCGTTTGTTGCCCGTTGGATAGATATGCTGGAGAGCATTTCCAATAACAGACTTTTCATTGACATCTTCTGGGCACCCAGTGCTTCAGCCAAACAGCATTCTACCGTTAAGCCACAGAGCAATATTCGCGGTGCAAAGCTAACAGGTGGTGGTAGAGAATCAACTGACAAATCCGGGGCTATTCTACGGACATCATGTGCGCTAGTAAAATACGGTTCCAGGATTCTTAATGCTTGCATCTCCTGTAGGTTCTGATTTTGAGGCCAGACATCGAAGATGCGCAGGCAGCGAAGGAGCTTAATGGTTGTTTCCCATTCTTGTAAGTTCAAATCTGCACCTTTAAAGTTCATATCATCGTAGCCCATGCTTAGCAGGTGCAACAGTGCACGTCTTTCGTCTGGTGTCGACATGTTATTAAAGTCTGCCACAACAATGTCGGCTGAAGGATGTTTGTTCAGTGTCTTGATAAGCCCGTCAAAAGAGGGTGGACAGACGAAGGAATGGAGAACCCCGCCATGAAAAAGGATAAAATCTGGTAGACATTCAATCAGTGTGATCCCAAGCTTTCTGAATGCGCTGCTGAGGGATTCCGATGGCTGACTAAAGCCATCCAACATCCTGCAGATGTAAACTCCCTGCAGCGGCTTCAGCTCTAGGTAGTCTTTGGTCACGCACGGGAGAAGACGCATGTGCTTGAAGGGATCAAGAGCTTTTCCAGAAAGATATTTCCAAACGTTTCGAATCCAGAGATCATCTCTGTCTACTCTTCCGACTTTCCCATCACCAAATCTGGCGAGCAGGTTTTCCTCCATCAATCCTGGTATGCACTCTTCCCTTAACAGCTTCAGTCCGTACAAACCTGTGCACAAAGTTTTATCATTTAGTGGAGGCTCGGAGAAATGGAAAACGCACTACCATGACAAAGAAATATTTACAATATTTACAATGGCATTAGTATAATTAAATAAATTCCTGCATGTGTTTGAAGGGATGTAAGTTCAATTAATAGAAAAAGAGCCAAGGAGTAGTTAAAAGGATGAATAATTTTGGTGGTAGGAGTGGATGTTGAATGAAATGTAAAATTATACATATGTCTATCATTTTCTCAAATTCGACCTGCTTTTGTTAATTTCCTTTACTGACGTATTCTGTTGATCTCGCTATGTTTTGTAATGTTGAGTGTACTTCTTATGCACTATGGAAAACAGAACTGGTAATAATGAAAGAGGGAAGTGGAGGAAGAAGTGAAATAAAAGGGAAGGGGGGAGTGGCAAAGTGTGTGAGGAGAGAGACGAGAGTGAAAAGGTTACGTGAGGGGTTGTTAGAGGCAAATAGAAGCGACAGACGAGAGAAAGAAAATTAAAAGATAGAGGTTTGCTATATTCACTAAACAAATAAATTTAAAATTTAAAATAACTTTTTATGTTCCACATTACCTTTCTCAGCCATACTTTTCAGATGTACTTTCACACTCTGTGGCTCTGAAACGAAGCAAAGACGGTCTTTCAATAAGGGAAATAATTCCAAATAATGTGCTGTATAGCATACATAAACCGAACCATATGGCCTAGAACATAAAGAACGAAATGATCCATTTGCCAACGGCAGCAGGAGTAATCCCTCCAATAAAGGATTGTTGTCCTGGTAACACTGATCATCCAAGAAGTAAGTGGCATCAGGTTGACATAGATAATCCAACAAGAAATATTTTTCATTAGCTGACAAGTTTTCATACACATTCTGGCTGCGATGCATCAAGTTACTGAGTCTATAAGGGGAGACAATTCTGCAAAGATTTCCAGCTACTGTTTGAACACACAGTTCTCTCTCATTGTTCGTCTCTACGATCGTTGGGACTACTTTCTGCGTCGCTTTTAACAAAAGTCCACTAATTATATGCTCTGGTAAGACACTCATTTTCACATCACTCAATTGGTACACCTTGTCCACTGCTCTCTGGGTCGCCACTGGAAGGTTCTCGGGATATATTCGCAGAATGGTCTCACTTAAATTCACGAATTCCAATCCCTTTGCACATGTGAAGAAGTAGCCTCCCTTTGCGAAGGTTGTATAAAATGGTAGAAGCAAAGATTTCCATAAGTATGTCACGCGGTCAGGGTCTGGGCAGACACCATACAGGAAATCGGTAAAGCTGACGTCAAGAAATGGCAGTTGGTTGTCGGCGCTGCAATTACATTTTTAAAATGGTTTAAAGCAAATGCCAGAAAGATTCAAACAAGGTAAAGTATGCATCATTCGAATTAAGCAAGCTATAGGGCCCTATGAAGAGCTATTGGCAATTGTGAAAAAACGCAAAATGAAATGGTATGGGCATGTCACACGATCAACAGGGCTTGCCAAGACAATCATGCAAGATATTGTGCAAAGAGGGCGAAGGAGAGGAAGACAGAGGGAAAGATGGGAGGATAACATCTGGACTAAAACTGAGCAATACGCTAAGATTAGCAGAGAACAGAATGGAATGAAAGAAACTGGTTGTCAGATCATCAGTGGTGCCCCAACGGTCGACAAGACTAAGGGATGGAAGGATGGATAGATAGATAGATAGATAGATAGATAGATAGATAGATAGATAGATAGATAGATAGATAGATAGATAGATAGATAGATAGATAGATAGTTAGATAGATAGATAGATAGATAGATAGATAGATAGATAGATAGATAGATAGATAGATAGATAGATAGATAGATAGATAGATAGATAGATAGATAGATAGATAGATAGATATGTAAGTTCGTAATTCGAAGTTTACTTTTCATTACATTTGTATCCATACAGTTTAAAATGTGTTACTGTGTCTCTATCACTTTGTCCTTGTCTGTGTCTTCGGTATTAAATACTAAATAACTCTAAAGATATCAAATGTATTTTAAACATTTTGATTCTCATTATTAGTAGTATACCTTTGTAACACAAAAGTATATTAGGTTACTTTCAACATTTCCGAAAGCAAAGTGTTTCCAGATGTAATGAAGTAAAGTTTAGGTGTGATTATTCCCATAACAGTTTAGTATAAAACTAGTGCATTTCGCTTATCACAGGGTGAAGTAAACAATCCAGAATCACAGACGTGTTCTGATATGTTTAATAGAGTGCTTTGTAGTTATATCCTTGGTATCTTGTACATCAGTGTTTGCAAGCAGTGTGTTCCTACTACTTTTTGTGACATAACTCTTGAATACATTGTGTCAGTAACCGTAAGCTGTGTTTGCACTACTTTTGTGACAGAACTCTTGAATACATTGTGTCAGTAACCGTAAGCTGTGCTTGCACTATTTTTGTGACATAACACTTGAATACATTGTGTCAGTAACCGCAAATTGTGTTTGCACTACTTTTGAGAAATACATCTTGAATAAAATGTATAGCATCTCAGTACAATTAAAATACTCACAAACACTCAATCTATGATTTCGAAATTGTTACACTCTTTAAATACTTTATGAAATGAAAGATAATTTCTTCGATTGCTGGTGTATTTGATTATACGTTTGTCTTTTTTTTCGTATATTTGATTGGTTGATGGATTGATTAATTGACTTACTGTTCATTCAGTCACTCACTAATTAAGTATTCACTTATTGTAAGCAACATAGTCCTGAAACACATCTGTCGTAATAAAAAATTTAAAACGCTGGTGTATGTTACATTACTGTTCTCTACTAGTATGCCAACAAGGATGAAAGGCTGGGTCGGTAAATTACACACGTGGCATAGCGACTGGTCAGCTCCGACAACAGGTTGACGTATGCTCGTGGCAGTACTTCCCGGAGCAGAAGCTGGTTCCACACTATCGCCTCATCCGTTGGACCAGTTTGGAAATCTGCACTCAGTTTGACATGACGTCGGTTTTGGCTTAGTTCAAAGTAGCCATTAATGTGGACCGGAAGTCCAGTGGGGCTTTGTTTCTCCTGCGGCAGGGGCAAGAAGCAGAACACTTGTCCTTGACACTCTTCCGGTCTGGTGCTCAGACATGTAGCTACACTCACATATGGACGGTAGATAGAATTTTTCTGTGTGAAGAAATTCTCAAGGTTACTGAGAATTTAACATTGACTTGGACATTCATTATCTAAGAATGATAATACAGATAAAACTTAGAGAAACTGATTGAAAATTGCGCGGAGGAATAAGGACGACTCAGGAGAAAATGAAAACGCTGCATATATCCTTGCAAAGAAACAACATGATTAATGTATAAGGATAAGACTCAACAATATAAATATATATAAAGTCTTATGTTTCAAAGTGATGGATTTTAGACACTTTTCTTAGCAGAGCATAAATCCTTGAAATTTACTGTTATTTCATTGAGCTACAGTCAAAAGAATTTCCTTTCGTGTATACATGTTGGTGAGTAGGTTTAGTATAACGAGGGGGGGGGGGAGTAGGCGATTTGCTCTGGCCGAATAATGATGGTGGGTGTGGACAAGGTGAACTTTGAAAGTTATCACTGGAGGTCATTCCTAATATCTTGTTAGGCTACTGAACCATGAACTGAGTTGCTAGAGTCGTTTCCTCTGGTTTTCTTCTTTCAAAATAAATATTTATTTTTCTCTTGCAGTAAACTTTTACATCTACTATAATCGTATTTTCCATACAAGTGAACAGTATACTTTAAGTAATACGTACCTCCATCCATCACTCCACACACGCACACAAACATGCACACACAGCACTGTCATAGATAGATAGATAGATAGATAGATAGATAGATAGATAGATAGATAGATAGATAGATGGATGGATGGATGGATGGATAGATCGATAGATGGATAGATAGATGGATGGATGAATTGGATTGGAGGGATAGATAGATAGATAGATAGATAGATAGATAGATAGATAGATAGATAGATAGATAGATAGATAGATAGATAGATAGATAGATAGATAGATAGATAGATAGATAGATAGATAGATAGATAGATAGATAGATAGATAGATAGATAGATAGATAGATAATTAGACATTCATCACTGGTTGAAATTTTTTCCTATATTCAATTTGCTATACCTTACCTGACAAATATTTCTCAAATCTTCAGACATATCATCTAGACCCTGGTGGTAATTGTACACAAGCCAGTTTTTAATGGCGTCACTTTGCTCATCATTCTGAAGAAACTGCGTTTGTATTTCAAGGTGGCTGGCAACGGCAACCTCTTTCCTTGGACAACGTGCACTCTTACTGCTAATACCTTTCTTGAAACATTTCCTTGACTCCCTGACAAACTCCAAGCATTTGTCTGTTAGACGTGCTGCGAAATCTAAGCTCGGTTTCTCTGCATCCTGCGTGTAAACCTCGATCTTCTCCATGTTTTTTAAGAATAGCAACATGACGTCCATTTCGGATTTCAGGGATGCCTTCAACTGACGGACTCTTTTTGCGTCATAAACCGTCCCCGATAACCGGCTGGGGTGACCTCGTAGAGGGAACCAGAAGACCGTGCCGTTAAATTCTTTGTCAGTTAAAGTCGTAGCAGGCAAAATTTGCAGCAGACCGCTGAGGGTTGCTCTGAGGAAATCCTTTTCGTCACAAGAGAGTTTCTTAAGCGGCGTCCTGTAGCAAGATGTGGCTTCATCCCTATTGGGGTCCATGTACAACAGTCGCTTCTTGCTGATGATAACCGGCGTGTCTATATAAATTGAAAGACAGAAGTAAATAATGTTTGATTTTTTTCTTAAAATTAAATGGTTGTGGAAGGGCAAGGTGCATATGGCATATGCTGGTACTAAAATAATTCCTTTATTCATAGTCCTAAATATGTATTCCATTCCATGAAATGGAAGAGACATTAATACCAACACTTCGTTGTGGTTACTCGCTAAAGTACAAAAGTCCAAAATGTTTATGGGCTATAAAGCAATAACACACAGACACATACACACTCACTCACTCACACACACACACACACACACACACACACACACACACACACACACATACACACACATGCACTCATATGGAATACTAATATATGACTGATACTTTAAAGAGCTTGTCATTTCATGTTTTATTTCCAACTATTACCCACTGCACAGTGTTCAATATTAATAAACCACTAAAGATTTAATATCTACTCTTATATGACTCAGGTACATCATCCTTTCGCTTATGACATAATACGGTCAAGATTAACATAATTTATGTGTCACATATATGAGGAAATATTATTATTTTTTTCTCTCTAAGTGTCATCATAGTCTAAAACAGTTAACAAAACAGCCAAATTAATTTAAACAATGCAAAGGGTTATTAAAATAACTATTTTGTCAACAATGTGAAACGTAATTATGGAAACATTAGCTGAGAAGGAAATAGGTTTGATAGTAGTTCATGCCAGTGAATGGAAAGGCGTAATTAACTTTCAAGGATGCGTATAAAAGGGGATGATGGAGACAGAAACAAATGAGAAAGACACCAGGAATGTAGTCATTGGTAGAGAGGAAAGAAAACCCTCTGAGTTTCTCCCTGCATCTGTACCAAAGACTCTATGAAAACTGGCTGGCAACCAGTTAGAGAACTTTTGGATGCTGCAATAGAGTGCCAGATGTCTACCCGGCTGTGATTTTGAAGCGTGCCATCAGAGCCATCAACAGATCAAGATGGACCAGTCATATGGACAGTCATCTCGGGTGTTCTAAAGACTGGGTGATTGGCTATTTTCCAGGCAGTGAAAGAAAATAGACTGATTGAAGTTTAGCGTCATGCTGCTGGGAGATATTGCAGATAGACAGTAGGCAATCATGTGAGACATGTCACAGTATATAAACAGCGAGAATGACCGTTAAGAGAAGAAAAGAAATGAGAAACGTAATGAGAAGAGAAGAAATGAGAAACGTAATGAGATTAGAATAAATGAGGAATGAAACAAGAAGTAATGAGAAAAAGTAAGAGTTGAGAAAAAGGCCTAACGAGAAGCATAACAAGAGAGTGAAACAGTAGCAGTGGGGACAGCTGTACTTTGGGTTCCAGGGAGCGAACCATGACGTCAACAGTGTTTTGTGTATCTTCAACCCCCCCCAGCACAAGGCGAAAGTGACAATAACTATGTGAGTGGAAAAATACTAACTAGTGTAGGAATCTCAGAGCACATAAACCTAAAACTTAAAACTAAAGCTTAAAATCATAAGTAAGAATTAAACCTTAAATTAAAAATAAACCCTAAACTTAAATCTACATTTATCAGTGAAGAACCATTTTAAGATTAGTATAAGAAAATGTTGATGTGACTATCTTGAAAAGGACTTGCAAGTGGACTGACATTGTTTTTCTTTTGAATTATTGAATTTTGATATATAAGCAGTAGCTCCAGAACTTTTAAATAATGACTGCTATATTATGTTGAAAAATGCTTAGGCTATTTTAGAAGTAGTACTGCATGAAGAATCTTGAGTTTTGTATTTCTTTTATTTTATTTCATCACTCATCATTCTTTTCTTTCTTTTCTTTCCCCTACCTCACGGGTGTGAGTTGTGGATGGCTGACTAACCAACGTGTGAGAAGAAACCCATAGATCAATAAATTTGAATTTATATTTTGACATTGAGATTTTTCTGTCTATGGTCTTGGAAGAGTGGTTGTGATCATTGTTACACGTTGTGTCGTCTGTGCTGTCTACACTTACCCGAATGCAATCACACAAACAAACAGGTCAGCAATACGTAACCTACATGTAAAATAAAATAAGAGCCAAGTAACCATCTTGGTATTCTGTGTGTGGATTTGTACTAATATCTATGCAAGTCCTACGTTGCGTCGACTAGCCACCACCCTCCTTTCTTCGGAGAGAAGGTTACAGGGTGACATTATGTACAGTGAAATCAGACTTTAATAATTAATATCATGGATTAAACCGACCTGTAATATGGAACACAGACTTGAACCCTCGCCCGAAGCGGCCCACCTTGTAAGGGTCGTCTGCTTTAATGCTGTCTAGGAGTTTCAGAATTCCTCTCCAGTCGTTGCTTCGAAATTTGGCGTTGTTGTAGACACAAAGACCCGAGCCCTTTGAAGGATTAAAGTTTGAATCATTCACTTTCATTCGCATTCTTATAAGTCAATTAACTAATACGGAATACGTCTTTTAAGTGCCAAGCATCCAAATTAACTATTATATCAATATATATTTTCTTACGTTTATTCAAATAGTTTGTAAAATTCGTTATAAGTGCTTCTTTATATTGTCACGAAATGTATCTTCGTGTATGTAAATGATTACATAACGTGTATAGATTTTCCATCGAGATAATTTTTGTATGTGTGTTTTGCTTGTTTATTTGTACATCAATTTGTATGTGTGTTTTGCTTGTTTATTTGTACATCAATTTGTATGTGTGTTTTGCTTGTTTATTTGTACATCAATTTGTATGTGTGTTTTGCTTGTTTATTTGTACATCAATTTGTATGTGTGTTTTGCTTGTTTATTTGTACATCAATTTGTATGTGTGTTTTGCTTGTTTATTTGTACATAAATTTGTATGTGTGTTTTGCTTGTTTATTTATACATCAATTTGTATGTGTGTTTTGCTTGCTTATTTATACATCAATTTGTATGTGTGTGTTGCTTGTTTATTTGTACATAAATTTGTATGTGTGATTTGCTTGTTTATTTGTACATAAAGTTTGTGAAGATTAGTTACAATTTAGGAAAAGTGATGGTAGCATTTAATTTTAAATAATTTGCCATTTTAAATTCTTTCTCTCATCTACCGCTTTTTCCTAAAATTACTCTGTATTCAGTAGAATCTTCTATTGTTGCGTTGCTAATATCCGTTTAAACTATATACACATTGAATGGGGTTTTTTTCTCTGCTCCTGCAAAAAGCCTTGACAGTATAGATAGATAGATAGATAGATAGATAGATAGATAGATAGATAGATAGATAGATAGATAGATAGATAGATAGATAGATAGATAGATAGATAGATAGATAGATAGATAGATAGATAGATAGATAGATAGATAGATAGATAGATAGATAGATAGATAGATAGATAGATAGATAGATAGATAGATAGATAGATATGAATTTGTTTCTGCTCATGGCATATAAATACTTTTGGATTCTCTACAAATAATTCTCTGTGTACCATGACTCTGTCAATGCTTTGTTAAAATATTTGTAATTATTTTCAATATGTCTATAGAATTCACTTTCTTAACGAGGCACCTGTAAACAATTCCGTTATTTTAAATTTATATTATACCCATTTCATATTAACGCTTTCAAAACATCAGTCAAAAACTTTCAAATAATACTTGCCGAGAAAACATTAACAAATTGCGGTCTCCAGGGCTCCGAATTGGTAATAGTGCATTTTGTGGCTGATTTGGAATCTATACAATTTGGCTCCCTCTCTACAGACACAACTGTCAAATTGGTGGCTCCGGCATCTTCTGCATTCTGGATCAATTCCTGGTGGGAAAAATAGGGCAGAAGGTGATCGTAGGAATGCATTAAATAGTAATCACTTCAGAGAGGAATAATGTTCCATTTCCATTCCATTTTAGTGACTTTCAAACTGTTGGCCAAAAAATACGTACTCAATGACGTGATCGGATTAGTGTAATTATAGCTATGTTTCACTCCTTGTTCATATAGCACATTCAGTGCACATATGTCAACAAGGGAGATAAATTGTGCCGTTTAAAATAAGTAAAATAAGGGACCTGCTGTCGAGATCCACCTCTCACATCCTTGCCCGTAATCAGGTGATCACGAGTTTGCCTGCAATACTCCTTTAGCAATTGTTTATTATAAAGTCAACAGCTTCGAGAAAAGTGTGAGAACTGAAAATGGAATCATAAATATATGGCTACGTAAACATTATCACAATATTATTTCTATCGTAACATTTGACAATTTGAGGGATCATAAAACCCATTGGAGCTAACCTTAAATATTTGACTATCATCAGGATAATCATGTAAAATGTCTTGCAGAAGCTGTAGCAAAGTTGGCCGTTGAAACGTTATAGACATACCATCCTCGTCATCCTCATCATCGGTACTTTCTTCAGCTAAATCATCGTCATCAGATGAGTCTGTGGAGGAGAAGGATTGATAAATCAGCATAAAATAAAATTGTCACAAAAGTATGGCTGTGGACTCATCAGAGTGGTTTTATAAAATGTTTTTAGTCATACATGGTTTTGTTCTGATAGCCCGGCTAAGGTAGGCAACTGTGTAAAATTCCATGCATTAGTGTCATGTCAGTCGTAGTAAAGCTGAATTCTTTCTGAATGCTTGATTTTGAGAATAAAAATAACACACCTTCTATACACCCCTTTGTATATACTGGTAATTTGGAGTGAAGTTGTAAGTTTTATTAATAATACTGTTTAAGTTTTTCTAGCCAGTGGAACAACACTTTTATTTTAGCCCACTACGGGACACTGGGAATTGTAGTAAATATACACTTATGTTCTTTGCCAAGAGAAAAAATGGAGAGACAGAAAACAGAAGAGATTTCGAGATTCACGCACGTTGCTTGACCTCCTGCCCTGCATCGTGGCAATACCCGGCTTAGTAACGTGCGTGTTAAGATATCAGACATTAGATGATATTTTTACACTCTCCATGTACGCTTAATCCAATGTTCATGTTAATGTATTCACCAATCATGGTCAGAGAAATATTTTTACCTGTCAACAAGATGTATAACGTCAACTGCTCTTGATTATTTACTGATTTCATTTTTAAAAGTGTCACATTTCTTAGACTGATTTAAATCAGTATAGCCGCTTCAATGGAATACGTATGTCATTGTTATCTGACAAACCAACGTTTGCTATACCTACAATTTGCTCTGATCAACTATCATGACAATTTAGCAAAGGATCTACTGAAGCATGTCAGCTGTGAAGAGTCGAATAATGTCATGGTAGTTTTGTTATACTGTAGTCGTATTATTTTGGTATATGCTGTATGAATTCACATATATTCATTTAGTGGAATATTAAATAAATAGTCAGTACATTGATACATGTAGTTATTTATATTTATTATATCATACGTGGAAGGCTAGTTAAGTTTCTGTATAGAAGTTTTGCTGCTTACAGCCCTTTGTTTCACATGCATAGTGTAGCGACAAATTAGGTCAGTGACTAAGCCTGGTGTGTTTGTGTGTGGTTGTAATGCGTCCAGAGGAAAACAAAGAGAGAACTGTGTAGTACAAAGACGAAAGAGGAGAGAACTGTGTAGTACAAAAACGAAAGAGGAGAGAACTGTGTAGTACAATGACTAAAGAGGAGAGAACGAATTGGCAGGCCAAGATGCGGCTGTATGGCCTTGAAATAAAGCTTCTCATGTAGACACAGTATTGCGTGTTGTTATTTCTTGCTGCGTGTATTGTCCATCATCGTTTTATACATACTGCGGTGAGCCACTACACTACACAATCACCTCCCCATCATAACTTGGCACTGCGATCAGGATGGGTTCATATCTAGCAGGATTCCAGAAATAGCCAAACATTGTTCTGGCTCAACTGATTAGAGGGATGGCAACCAACAACATCAACACAGCAATGAGGGTTGGCTGTCAATAGCATCAACATGGCAGTTTTAGTCAACAACCAGCATGGCCTTTATGGACAGCAACCAACGATAACATTAAAACGTGTAATGAGGTCGGGGACAGCAACACGACATGTAATTTAAGTAAGAACACTTTGAACATCAGGATTCAGTGCAGGTGAACAACTACATAAATACATCTTGAATGAATTTAAAACTTTCCTTAATGTCATAAAAGTAGATGGCATGAAATGTATAATTGACCTCGTTGGTGTTTTCTTTTTAAGAAAGAAGTACAAAACAGCAACATTACCATTTGCTCTTTTGGCTGCAATGCATTATTGTGTAAACAGTTTTTACACGGTGTGACTTTACTGTAGTAGATGCATGTATGTATTTGATATGTAACAGTATTTCGTTTTAGATTGTGTATATTGGAAGTAATGATTATTTTAGTTGCTGACTTTTGCTAGGGTAAAATTATTCCTCTGCAACATTAGGGAGTTGAAGTAATGTTAGAATTTAGAGATGTTGATGTTATCTTTTTAAAGCAATAATTATATGTCAACAGTTTGTTTTACTGGAATTATGTTTCCTTCGGGTATAGAATTATTTTGCTCGTGATGCTTCTTCATAGGCTTTGGAATTTAAGTTTTGTGACAATACTTAATATGTTATAACTAAGAAAACGTATGTACCTTGTGACAAAACAGTTTGTAGATTCATTTCTTTCTTATTGTTTATAAGAGCCTTGCAGTGCTCTGCTTGTGCGCTAGTTTAAGAGCGAGCCAAATTCCACTTTTGGTGACTAGTAGACAAGGCAGGTACAGGAATTTGGAATTCATTGACTAGCTCCCATTCTTCATTGGGGTTGGCAAAAGATAATTTGCACCTTGGCACTTTGTGGGTGGGCTGGGTAGTACTTGTTTAGACAGGTCACGATGGGCCTGTCTGGTGGCAAGCATTTCTCTTGATTTAAATGTTGTCTTGTTTGGTTATGTGTGTAGCAAATATTTGTTGCCCGATATTGAGTGGAATAATTAAGTGTTGTTTCCCTAAGGCATAAAAGTTTGGGTGTTGTAGCAAGGAACTAGTGGATTTCAAATACAGGGTAAAAGAATCAAACGGATTTCTTTTCTCTATCATTTCTTTTTTTGTGAGTGATTGTATTGAAGAATTATTCATGTTTTATTTGTATTGTACGTTCTTCATTTTGGTAATAGGTATATTCATTGTTTTGTTAGAACTGAGAGGTGCACTAAAAAATTCCGTTTGAGATTGGAGTCGTTGATAGACTTAGAAATGGCCCTACATAAATAATCTGATTTCTTAATATATTAGACTAATTTGATCTTTTTCAGTGTTTAAGGGGCAGTGATACGAGCATTAAGTTTTAATAAATGATATATGTGGATCTCTTAGTGGCTTTAGATAGTCACAGGGTGAGATGCTGTCTATAAGTATGGGAGCAGTTAGGATTTTAGTGGCCAGAGAGGTAATAAGTGGGATCTTATGTTTTATGTTCTTGCTTGCTAATTTATGTTGGTTTGTTTACATGCTTTAGTTGAAGAATGCATCGTGGAGGAGGATGTTTTGTATATTTGTTTAATCAGTAAGGACAGTGATGTTTTAGTGGTCAAGAATTGAGGAAGGCTAGTTAATTTTGTGTAGAGAATTTGCTGCCTGCTACTTACAGCCTTTTGTTTCACATGCATAGCTGTAGTGTCAGTGACTGCTGGTTTACTTTTATTTAAACTAACTTTACTGTGGTAGAGAGCTTGCATTTATCGTTGCATAGTGTTCTATGTATTTACTGATTACAGTAGATGTTTGTATATTTAGAGAGGAAATAGTTAATAGTTTGTATTTATGTACTTTGTGTCTAGTTTGTATTATTTTCTTTGAGTATTTTATGATTTACATGTGTGAGAACAATTTTTCCATAGTGAACCAACGTGGTTATTTTTTTATTTTGTACATTATCTTGTAAATTATACATTAGGAAAGAGTTGTGTTTAACGAGTATTTAATGTAGTTTCTTTAGATAGCAAAGTCACAATAAAAGTTAGTAGTTTAGAGGTGATTAAAAAAGACCATTAGTGCCTTTTTTAGCATTCATGGCCAATTTGCTGACCTATGGTTTTCTTCGTTGGGGCATTTCAGGATAGATTGGTGCGATTAGGATGTGTATTTGGGAATGCTGGGAATGAGTGCAGAAAAAAATAAAGAGAGAACTATGTAGTACAATGAGGAGAGCATGAGTTGGTGGGCTGAGATGAGGATGCATAGCCATGAAATAAAGTCCCTCATGTAAATACAGTGTTGCTCATTGTCATCTATTGTTGTGGTTGTCATCAGGCTTGTGCACTGTCTATCATCATCGTCATCATCATGGCTAATTGTATTCTCTGATGGCCCACTACACAATCACCACCCTATCAAACATGTTTCTTATATTTGTGTTTTTATTGGTTGGTTTGTCTGTACCTGAATCTCTCAACATATATTTTAATATATTTATAATTATGATCTTGAAGCAAATTTAAATTTAAAAACTCAAAAGTTCAAACTTTAACTATTAATGTGCAGTGTTCATCACTGAGCTTAATCAAGAATGAAGAAAACAAATGTAATACAGTTCCTTAGTAAAATGTATGAAATTATTTGTTTCCGTAAGAAAAGTATACATAAGAGTGTTCCTAAGTAAAGAGTAAGATTAAACATAATAAGCAAATTCGAATGTAGTCTCGTCCAAAATTTTAATTAATTTATGGATGACCAACAAAAGCATTTTAGTACTGTGTAAAACATAATAATCAAAGTATACAAGTGTATCACAGTATTCTTTAGCAATGTATATGACTAAACATAAACAAGCAATTAAATATGTATATGACTAAACATAAACAAGCAATTAAATATTTTAAAAAATCATTACCATGCTCAATTGCCGACATTTTGCAATAGTTTGTTGCTGTTTGTCACTCTGAATTCCTTTGGCCAATGTGCGGAACCAAGTTGAACTTTGACCTAAAACATGTACTTTTGTTAATAGTAATGGAAACATAATTATTCGCCTTACAATATTGCTGAGTTACATGCACACAACATATAAAAGGTGATTAAAATAGATATTGCAGGCATCAACTACGGTAGGGTAATAATCAGAATTGATCAAATACTTTATGATGATAAATTGATCAAATACTTTATGATGATAAAACACTCTATGTTGATAATGGTGTGATAATGAAATTTGATTACGATGAATTCTGATTAGAAGGTAATGAAAATTTGCTGTAATTGGTTTGGCTGTCAGAGACATTAAAAGTACAAGATTCGAAACACAAATACCTAATAAATAAATAATGATAACACACCAGTTCATAATTTTCTTTATTTACAATTAATTAATATTTATTTCTATTATGACATTTCATTACTATTTTCTGTATTGAGAATAATTAATGCTTTACTGTGTCTGTCAACCCACATCACTATTTTGTCTACTTGTTAATTTTGTATTATAATTGGGTCTTCAGAGAAAAGGCCATGAGAAATCTGTAGACTGTTGAGATGTAATTCAGTGAGTAGATGGATTAGTGCTAAGGACAGAGCCACTACTACTGAATACAAACACACTGTGTGAATTGGCATTAATGGTAAAATAATAGAACGCATTTACAATGCATTAATCAAAATTAAATCAATCAAAATTATAGAAGGCTTTGCAATGCGTTAATGGTAAAATAATAGAAGGTATTTACAATGCATTAATGGTAAAATAATAGAAGGTATTTACAATGCATTAATGGTAAAATAATAGAAGGCATTTACAATGCAATAATGGTAAAATAATAGAAGGCATTTACAATGCATTAATGGTAAAATAATAGAAGGTATTTACAATGCATTAATGGTAAAATAATAGAAGGTATTTACAATGCGTTAGTGGTAAAATAATAGAAGGTATTTACAATGCATTAATGGTAAAATAATAGAAGGCATTTAAAATGCTTATTAGGGGAAAGTGTCGAAAGCATATATCTTTGTGAGTGATCATAGCAGTGAGTAACCATAGCCTTGAGTGATCCTAGTTGTGAATAATTTAATCATAGAGGTCTGCATGAGATGGAAACAATTTCCAACAATTTAGACTCTAAGAGTGTTGATAGACCAAGAGTGTGATCAAGGCAGTTAGTTGACAACAGGCTTATTTATCAAGCTAATGCCCAGATAATTGCAGACAGAAAAAAAAGTCTTTATATATTATGGTTTGTAGAAAATTCAATGACCCAGCATGTACATCAGAATAGATAAAACCCCATACATCCCGAGACTGCTATCTTCCCCAGGTGTCATTGTCAAGAGAAAAACTATGTGACAAAATTCTACCATCAGTTTCATAACCTACGTCAGTTTGTCCATGGTTCACTGATAAAGTTTGGTTCACTGATAAAGTTTGGTTCACTGATGAAGTTTGGTTCACTGATGAAGTTTGGTTCACTGATACAGTTTGGTTCACTGATGAAGTTGGGTTCACTGATATAGTTTGGTTCACTGATAAAATTTGCAGTGATATTTCTTTCTTAGTTGTTTCAATGAGGAATTTGTTGTGTAAAACTTATAGAAATAATTTTGTATAATTGAAGAAGTCACTTGTTTCACAGAAAGTTAAATTGATTTATTGTGACTAGTAACAATAACCTCGAGTTTGTGTTCCTGGTACCTCTGTTCGAGTTTAGTTGAATGATGCTCATTCAGTCTGCATTAATATAAAACCTTTCATAATTATTGTAAAACACATGAGCATGGACTGGGACATTTTGTCCCATTTGTAAATATTGTCATTTGTAAATTAATGATCAAGGTCGAATTGAAAGGATCCCGTTTCTGTCTGCATCAAAAGGACATGATAGGTACTGTGCAATAACTTTACTGACAGAGGGCTCCTCCCTTCTTTTTGAGGCCTGTTATCCCTGGAGACACTACAAGATGATTTCCAAGATACATGCCTTGAAGCCAACACCAAGCGCTGGATTGTGGACTGATTGTGTGTGACTTTGCCAATTGTATTAATCTATTACGGGACTAAAAAGCTAAGTGGCATAACACTTCCAATTGACTACCAGTGGCTTTCGATTTAATTGAACAATCTATCACAGACCAAACAGGCAGTCTCGGGAAGACCCACTTTATATAGTTTTGTATCAGATTTCTTGTTCTATTTTATTGTAAACTATTAAATTTTACTCTTGTTACCTTAACGACGAATTGACTCGATTATAAGTGCCCTTGAGGGTTGGTGGGGGGGGGAGCCAAAAGTGATGCAAATGATCTTCTATGATGTAATCAGATTAAAATTACTCTTTCCAACTAGATAGTTAGATAGATAGATACAACATACAGACGACAGACAGACAGATAGATAGATAAACAGACTGACAGACAGACAGACAGATTTATAGATAGATAGATAGATAGATAGATAGATACAACATACAGACGACAGACAGACAGATAGATAGATAGATAAACATACATACATACAGACAGATAGATAGATAGATAGATAGATAGATAGATAGATAGAACATACAGACGACAGACAGATAGATAGATAGACATACATACATACAGACAGATAGATAGATAGACATACATACAGACAGACAGACAGATAGATAGATAGATAGTTAGATACAACATACAAACGACAGACAGATAGATAGATAGATAGATAGATAGATAGATAGATAGATAGATAGATAGATAGATAGATAGATAGATAGATAGATAGACAGATATATAGATAGATAGATAGATAGTGTGGCTGAATAAATTTTCATATCCCTCTTTCTAAACTTAAATGTTATATAAATTGTTAAACGTCAAAATAACTCGACCTTGTCATTTGATTGTACTTGGCCCTAAGCCAGATATCCAAACGTCCTCTGTAAAGTCAACTTGCTTAGTATTCACACATTATCTTAGAATACAGGGACTGCAAAAGAATCTTGATCTGTTGTATTAAATATTTCTGTAGCCTGGCCCAACTGAGTTTAGAGCTATTTCTTTTTTTTTTTCTTTTTGTGTGCGTTCATTTGCTTCACTGTATTGATCAGATCAAAATCGCCTTGCAAGATACTGATACGGCATATACAATTTTGACAAATCACCTTACAAAATACTGATACGGCATATACAATTTTGACAAATCACCTTACAAGATACTGATAAGGTATATACAATTTTGACAAATCACCTTACAAGATACTGATAAGGTATATACAACTTTGACAAATCACCTTACAAAATACTGATATAACATTTTCAACTTTGAAAGAGTGCCTTGTCAAATATTCATCATAAAATGTACAACCACAAAAACATATTGTAAGCCACAAGGTAGGCTACGTTCCACATCAACAGAGGGCGGAACAAAAGCATAAACTATGTTACTGTCTGGACTATAATGCTTCATTTGATAAAATCAAGACACAAAATGAAATGTGCTGAAGTGAACAATAGCCATTTAATTATTTAATCAGACACAACATTCTCCTCACCACCATCAACTATAACAGTGACAATCCACGTTATCATCTTATCAAAGATTGGAATAACAATTATCATTAGATTTCTCTGACGATGAATAAAGCGATGAGAAATGTGACCCCAATAATGCTTGTATAGGAGAGCCCGAGTGTCATGCCCATAGAAGAGTAGCATTGTCGTTACCTCTTTACATCTTGAGTGCGCGTCGATCTCGGAATCTGCAATGACAGTAATGGATTGCAGGTGTCGTAGTGGAAAATTCCAGTTATTCCTGTAGCGTGTAGTTTATACTGTGCAGTGTGAAAGTCCTTGTTAGACACCAGTTAAGTCTTTGTCATGGCGACACTGGAGCTCGTAATATCGTGTGTCCCAGAGAAAGTGTGCAGCTCATTTGCACGGCAAGCGGTATTGATCGTTATACACTCTGTAGCAGTGGTCTCATGGTCTGGTGGTCTCATGGTCTGATGGTCTCATTCAAAAACCGAAAGTAGATTGCCAAAGGAGTGCTTGATGATGTCATTCATAAACCGAAAATAGACTACCAGGAAGTGAATGATGATGTCATTCATAAACCGAAAGTAGACTGTACACTATTTTTCCTTTGAAAAGAATCAAACTGGGAATTGACATTTGGAGGGAAGGGGGAAGAAGACAAATTAAGTTGACTCTTCCTTATACGAAACATAAAACCCGAGCAATGAAAAATGAGGAACTTAACAGCTACACAGGGGCTTCAGAAACAGGCATGGACTTGAAACGATTTTTTTTTTTTACTTCCCTTTATTCAGTTTATTGCGGCGTTTATACTACCGGTTGCATAGTACGATCGGTTCATTTCTAATAACGTGCACTTTTGGCTCGCACGAACTTTTCTTTAATGTGTGTGTCTGGGTTTGCTGAATTATAGAATTATACTAGTTACAGAAAAAATATCATTCTTGACCAGGTATAAGCCAAATTCAATATTGATTCAACCAAAAATGCTTGCTTTGTCAAATGTGGCATTTGATTTGCGAAATTAATTTTATTTTGTCAAGTTGATTTCAGATGCTGCATATCACGGTGATTCTACTATTAATGCTGTTGTTGCTGCTACTACTACTACAGTTAATGCTGTTGTTGTTGCAACTACTATTACTACAATTAATGTTGTTGTTGTTGCTGCTACTACTACTACAATTAATGCTGTTGTTGTTGCAACTACAAATACTACAATTAATTGTGTTGTTGCAACTAATACTACTATTAATGCTGTTGTAGTTGCAACAACTATTACTATTACTACTAATACCACTATTACCTATAACTATTAATGTTGTTGCTCTCAAACCATTGTTTTAACATTTTCTCTGATTACTATTTTTCTATTTCTATTAATAATTGTTAACTTAAATGTATTAGTAAAATATTAGCTTAGTAGAACTCTTATTCAAAATTATTCTTATTGTGGAAAAGACTATGAACAATGTAGAAGTCTTATGTACTTGAAATCTCAATGACATTTCTAGATAGAAGATTTAAATTCTTAATTAACTAAACCTAATGTGTATTTATAACTTCATGATTTGCGTTTTTGTAGATATGTATAAGCAATTTTGTTGATTATTTAGTTATACATAGTTAATAAAATTGTTGATTTTACTTTCCCACTTTGGATAAATTAAATAAAAGGAACTATGCAGGTTTGAGGGGTGGGAGCATCCAAACACATTTAATCTTTTAACAAATTAGTCATGCATACTTTGGGGGAAGTGCCTCTCAAGCTGGTAAATGGACGTGTGGGGGCCTGAGTGGAGATGCTGTAATGCCTAGCATAAATATTAACTTGCAAGAAAGTATTTCACTCTGGATGAGTAACACCTAGAAGAGGAGAACACTTAGTGAAATTGTTGATTCTAGGACTTGACTTAGTCTCCCTGACTGAGTGCAAAAACGAAGACCTCGTCAACTAGTGAATTAACTAAATTAATAAAATATAATTAATTATTCATTCACTGGGGTGAAGGTTTCACCCAGGTTGTCACTAATCGGAGGCCCGTGCCATAATGTTCACTTAAATTAACTAAACTTGACTTAACTGTAGAACCACATGGAAATCCTAGATGAAACTGTACAATTGTAAAACAATCCCAGACAAACTGCATTGGTCTTATAACGGAAACTTTGTTGACTCATTAGTGTGTAAACGTTAATCTTAAAAACTCGAAAATGTCGATCTCAGTTGAACAGAGAAAAGAATGGAAAAAGAATTAAAAGAATCAGCACTCGAGTTAGGGTTAGACAGATAGGAGACAAACGAGTACTTAAAATATTAAGTGGCTGATAGAGTAGAAGAACACGTAACGAGAGAAGGAAAAGAGAAAGAAAGAGAAGAGAGAGAGAAAAAAACAAGAAAGGAGAGAAGAGAAAAAGAGAGAAGAACGAGGAAAAGAGAGAGAAAAACAGCTGAAAGAGAAACAGTTGGAGATTAACCGTGAGTTAGCACTCAACCAACATTTGACACTAGAAGATATGTCCCCCTATGGTTTAGTAACAGATGCACCACACTGTGAACCGAACGTGACATTTCAGTTTCGTCCGTTTAATAAGAAAGAAGACCAGATTGACGAGTTTATTAGGCAATTCAATAAGAGAGCAACAATAATATATCTTCCTCAATGGATAAGCCAGTTGTCATACTGCATGAAGGGTCGGGACGCCGTGACAATGGAAAGAATGTCCAAAATCGATTGTACATACGTGACGTATAAAGCCACGTTGTTACAATACTTTCAGATATCGAGTGACGTGTAAAAAACATATTTTAAACGTTTCGCCGTGATAACCTGGCAAGCTTTACTTACGCAAGCAGCAGAAAGGTTAAAACACCTACTAGAAAATTGGTTTGAAGCTGAAGGTGTAGACACAGATAAGGTGGAAAAGGTGAAAGAACATTTTATTAAAGAAGTTCTGATAAACTTATGTTCACCCGCGTTGATAGCACATACGAGAGAGAAAGAAGCGGAAAAATTAAGGCAATGGACAGCCGCAGCCGACCGCTATGAATTCGCATACGGGATACAAACAGTACCAGGGAAAGGAGCACAGTTTAAGGCACAACACCCAGCACCCCGACCACTACAATCACTACTGCCACACCACAAAAAACCGCAACAACCTTCGACGCCTACCAAGAAAATTAAAGACGATAAAATTTCTGCGACTGGAAAGTCTAAACTAAACACGAGACCACCGATACTGCATCCACACGGGGAAAAAACTCAGTGACACATGACAAATCGCGTGACAATCAAACCGGAAGAAAGAAATCATTGATCTGTTTCCAATGTGGTAAAGCCGGACATATGCGTCGTGAATGCGTTTCACTTATCGGAGCTGTAGAACCCTATGGAGCACCGCATTTTAACGCGATTATAAATGGTCATAGTATTGAAGCTTTACATGAGAGAGGATGTACTATAGGATTAGTAGTAGATCCGAGTCAGACTACACACCAGACACGAAGACCATCACTCTAGCCAATGGAACTCAAAGAACAGTACCAATTGCATATGTTCACATTACAATTACAATCAATATAAATCTGATCAATGAATATGTACAAATATTCGTTAACAATATTTTTGTGGCATGACTTTAATCACTCAACTGTCGAACATGACGCGATAAGAGATTGTGTGTGCAGATTAACTGTTCATCGGCGGCTACACGGGACAGGGAGTCGGCTCCGACGTTATCTACACTTTTATCACATGCACTTGATAAGGGTTTTGTTGTAGAAAAAATGACCGATGCGTTAGTCCCCCGTTACTTCTAGTGGAGTTTGAAATGTAGGCTAACGGTTGAAGGTCGGTCTGGATAGTAAATTTTCTACTAAACAGGTATGCCTGGAATTTTTGAATTCCCCAAACTATCGCGAGGCATTCTTTTCTCGGAGGTAGAATAATTTCGCTCAGCCTGATTTAACCATCTACAAGCATAGGATACGGGGGGTGTTACACTGTCAGTGTCCTGCATGAGCTCGGCAGAAAATATGACGCACTTATTCAGCTGTCTATAATCAACACAAAAGTGGTGAACAAAAACAATTAGAGCGCTATACGGCGAGTCGGCTTTCTCAATAGCTCTGATCTCTAACAGTTCCCCATATCTCAAGTCTGACTGATTCTTGTCTAACATAGGGTAATGGAAACGGTTTTTACCCTTACTGGAATACCGTCCATCGTGGGGACGGAAAATTCACGTGACGTCGTTCGGTCAGGCGTATCCGAAAAAGTAGAAGCACATCGCTCTTGAAGAATTCGAAGCTGCTCTTGTTCCTTCCCTTTTAATTCTAGGATTATTTGAACATCTTGAACTGATTCAAGTTTAGTGACCTCTGGGTATGGCATCACTCCAGCTTCTGGGACAGAGGTTTCTTGATCTTCTATGATTATAGTGGCTGGAAGATTAGCGGGTCTTTGGCGATACTCTTTCAGTAAGTTAGCGTGATACACTTTCTCTTTATTTCCTTGCTGCTAGTGAATTAACTATATTAGTAAAATATAATTAATTATTAATTCACTGGGGTGAAGTTTTCAACCAGGTTGTCACACTACTACTGCTACTACTGCTTTTGTTGTTGCAACTGCTGCTCCTATTACTACTACCACTAATACCATTACTGTTTTTGTTCATGCAACTACTACTACTGTACTGCTGCCTCTACTATTACCGCTACTGCCTTTGTTTACTTTTTTTCCTATTTTATGTGTGGATATTTAGTATGAAAGCGTGTCTTTGGGAATGTTTGTGCGTGGAAGAAAGAAAAAAAGAAAGAAAGAAAGAAAGAAAGAAAGAAAGAAAGAAAGAAAGAAAGAAAGAAAGAAAGAAAGAAAGAAAGAAAGAAAGAAAGAAAGAAAGAAAGAAAGTAAGAAAGAAAGAAAGAAAGTGTCACCGCTATAACCTGGGGTGACTGTAATAATGAATTATATCAAATATGTGTAATTAGTTATGATTCAAGACATCTACAAGTGCCGATACAGAGCATGGGCCACTGATTAGATATGTATATCTGCAACTGTTACGCCTGATATACTGGTACGTCGCCACTTTGGCTCCACCCCCACTCATATCTGAGAATTAATGTTTATGAATAAATATATATGACTATTATAAATAAACGCATAGAGGACAAGACATAATCATTAGATTATCATTTCAGACTACGAAAACAAACGATAGAAAGCATTTCACTAACAAATACAGGTTTAAAATAATAACAAGAAATTTAATAAAGAAAACTTAACAAGATAAAAATTATAAGAACAAAGTCATCAAGGGCAATTTTGCTACAAAAGAGTCACTTCTGGATGGGCACTTATCTTATGCACTGGAATGATGTCACAGTCTTGTAGACTTAGATCTGCCACAGTCAATAGATTGGAATGTCCTACTCAAGCCAGGGACAAAGTCACATTAAAACAGAGACAGTTTATACCAGACACCAAGGCAGTCAGCTACTAAAATATAGGCAGCATAAACAATCAGCCATAAAGCTCAACAGACAAAAACAAAAAACCTGAAACACAAACAATTGCAAAGCCTAAGTGTCCAGTCAATTGCTCTATTAATAAAAACTAATTTTGGCATAGGCCTCTGAAAAAAAGAAATGTTAACATGTTCAAAATAAAACATAGCTTATAACATCCTAATAAAACCTAACCATTCATACAATACAAAGACGTTTTACCTTATGCAGCCAGGGTTTTGCTCTGCATATATGATCCAGTATGTCAGAAAGGACTCTTCTCCAGTTGTCATCCTCAGACAATTTCTGGAACGAATGAAGATAGAATTTTCACTATGGGACTTTTATCACCGTTGGGATCACACCTGCGTCTATTAGACACGCTTTTGATCCGACCATTTACTTAGCGCTAATATGGATTATGCCTTTCTAACGACTTCTAAACGCACGCGCTGACCTAGCTAACAACGCTTCCCATTGTATACCAAAACACACACACGTGCCGCAAAAATAATCTCTAGCTAGCTTATTGGCCATTGATCACGCACTTAAACAACAAACACTCGATCACCTATCTGCTGCAAACATCAAACACTGGTCAATAAATCTACCCCCATGCACACTCATTATTCAGGATCTCACTTCTAAGTCAACATGACGCAATACGCACACGTCATTTCAAATTAAAATAACGTTCAATTTAAATGTAACAATGAAAATTTATATAAAATATATGGGAAAATTACCCATCATACAACAATAATCATTTAACTAAGTGGCTGGGCGTCACAGAATCTATCTTTAATTTAAATAAATGAGAGGTAACTGGGTTCACGGACACTAATTCACACCTTTGTAACTAGTGTTTCATGAAACGATATGGCTTATATAAAACTAATAATGAGAGATAATGTTAACACATCGAAAATTATAAAATTAGACTCAAAGAACCTGCCACCTAGCTATTATCAGTCAACTTCTGTTCTGTTCAACAAAGTTTGCCTTTTGGAGGCCAAGGCAGATGGCTCGCTAATGTAAACAGGCAAATCACAACCACTCGCTTCTTTACCCAAAGGCAGAAAGGAGAACAGGGGTCCAAAGTTGTAGAACCCTATCAAAATATTGATTATAGAAAAAAATGTACTAAAATTACTATTGATAATGTTCATGTGTTGTAATGAATTGAAACTTTCTAGCTAAAATCAGTCTTTAAAAATTCCAGCTTCATACTGTGGATCGACTTTAAAATTTTCATTCATATATCACTATAGAAGAGTTGCAATAACACCTGTCAGGAACGTAATTCATATATCACTATAGAAGAGTTGCAATTATACCTGTCAGGAACGTAATTCATATATCACTATAGAAGAGCTGCAATTATACCTGTCAGGAACGTAATTCATATATCACTATAGAAGAGTTGCAATTATACCTGTCAGGAACGTAATTCATATTGTTAGTTCTTCGTAATACTCTGTTGTACTAACACTATAGCAGTTGGACGAATATTTCAAGGCCTTGAGTAGTGAAGTAAAAGGAAAATATGCCTATACTTATTAAAAGATCTGTTGTTGTAAAGACAAGTGAACTATTGGAAAAATATAGTAACAAAAAAGCTATTTAAAAATATATATTCCAACGCACCAAACACATTGTCTTTCTTTAGTTTGCAGATTATTTATAGTAACACGTCACGTGGGGTTTTCTTTAACGCTTTTTGGTGCAGGCACAGCGCAAGCTTACGTCAGATTAGTGCGCTATTTGGTTGATTTGTTTGTTACACACGGATGAAAAAAATATGACAGCAGACATATAACATTTCTACTGGATCAATATTTCAAAAGGCAATCACCTCATTCACTGACTTTCTTTTTAAAAAGTGACTGTTATCGAAAGTTTGTTATTTTTAAGTAGACTTTCTAGACTAGGGTACACAACTCACGCTTCTCCGTGTCAAACTTTGAGAGAAGAAATGCTTTCCTCCCTTTGTTTATTTGACGCTCAGTCGTAACCAAGTATATTACATATTAGACTAGCGTAGAGCACAAGAAAGAGCACTCTGATTAAGACGAATTTAAGAATGTACACGTGGAACTCCGGAAGGACACACAAATCTATAACTGTGATTAGATGTTATGTGCCTCTATTCAGATATCAAAAGTTGAAAATACATATTCATCTAAATTTGTATTATAGCTATGGCAAAATCAAGACTTTTTACAGAGTATAAACTAATTTTAAAGGTAATACAAATCCATATTTAAATTCTTTTATAAAATGGGTAATTTCAGATAATAGAAGTCCATATTTAGATTATTTTTAATGGGTAATTTCATATAATACAAATACATATTTAAATTCTTTCTAATATGGATAATTTCAAATAATACAAATATTTAAATTCTTTTTAATATGGATAATTTCAAATAATACAAATACATATTTAAATTCTTTTTAATATGGATAATTTCAAATAATACAAATATTTAAATTCTTTTTAATATGGATAATTTCAAATAATGCAAATACATATTTAAATTTTTTTAATATGGATAATTTCTAATAATGCAAATCCATTTTTATTCTTTTTTTTAAATGGGTATTTTCAGATAATACAAATCCACATTTAAATCCTTTTTAAAAAGGTACTCAGAATACAAGAATTACTAGAGCTTATATTTCACTTCATTCTTACTAGCATTGCTAGAGCCTGCCTAACTCGACTTGATTATTTCTAGTACTTTTAGATCTTATAATTCTGCTTCAGTATTTTTAGCATTACTTGTGGTTTGATATTCTGCTTGATACTGAAATTTTGTTAGCGTTTAAGCTAATTCAGTATTAATACTATGTTTTGCTATGGCTGATATACTACTTTATGAAATCTAATTTTACTCTCTGTGGCGGAGTAAATTTGCCTCCCCCTGCTGTTTTATTATATTCTACTTCATTGTTATTAGTATTACTGTAATTTTATATTCTACTTCATTGTTGGTTGGTCAAGTAGGGGTCGCTTCCGGTTTCCGCCGCTTTCACGTTTGGGGAGGGGGGTAGAGGGAGGGGGAGGTGCCTTTCTGCTGCGTGCGCCCGTTGCGAAAACATGTCTGGCCGGCAAAGGCGGACTCCAAACCCGGTAATCCTTGGGCTGGAGTTGTTGTTGTTGTTGTTGTTGTTCCCGGTGGTGGCGTCGTTGTTGTTGTAGCCATTCCTGATGTAATAGTGAGGAAGGGGATGTTTTACAGAGCCCAGGCTAGTAACACACCAGATCTATACCCAGTGTGTACGTGTTTCCGGGTTGTTCACCTCCTGACCTCCTCACTGGTGGCGTTGTCGTTGATGTTGCTGTTGTCATGGCTATCCCCGGTGTCCGTTGGGATGTCTGAAGACGGGCGCAGGTGGCCAGTACAAATGGTCGAGCAACAGCTGGATCATATCGGCCATTGGATGGTTAAAAATCCCCAGGAGGGGTACTGTTGCTCGTAATACGGCCATTGTTGTTGTTGTCGTTGATGTTGGTGACTGCGTTGTTGTTGCGGTTGTTGCTGTTGCTGTTGAGGGCGCTGTTATTGCTTCCCAATATGTGGTGGTGGGCGCCGTCTTTTCTTTGTTTGGCCCTCTTCTGGTGCTATTGTTGGTGTTGGTGGTGGGGGCTGACAGAAAAAAACAGAGAGAAGACAAATTATATTATTAGTACATTTTCAGTTGCCGAATCTTGCAACACGCTTTGTTTCTTCTTTACGTTAACTTCATTACGTTAACTTCTTTGCGTTAACTTCTTTACGTTAACTTCCTTACGTTAACTTCTTTGCGTTAACTTCTTTACGTTAACTTCCTTACGTTAACTTCTTTACGTTAACTTCTTTACGTTAACTTCTTTGCGTTAACTTCTTTACGTTAACTTCCTTACGTTAACTTCTTTGCGTTAACTTCTTTGCGTTAACTTCTTTACGTTAACTTCCTTACGTTAACTTCTTTACGTTAACTTCTTTGCGGTTTCATACTACTTGCATGTATATATCACTTACTTCACTAAGTATTTCTAGGTTATCATATTGTTTTGTTTATTTTGTTTGTGGTGGGCAGTGTTGTCATAATTTAGTCTGGGCCTGCCATTCCCAACAGAGCGGCTATTTCAACTGTCAAAAGTTGTTTGGTCGGTTTTTGTTGCTAGTGTCACCTTGACGCTAGTGTCACCTTGACGCTAGGAAGGCCTAGCTTTCAAAAGGTTTTCTACCTGATAAATGTGACTTGCCTGTAGCCTATTTGACTGATTCGCTTCTGCCAAACGTCAACGAAGCATGCTGGCGTCGAATTTAAAAATGTGTTAGTTCTTTCTGAATACTTGATTTTTGCTGAGCATACATCCATCTTCAATATTGTCGACATCAGAGACACGCATCAGTGAATGCTACATTCGATTAGCTGTACAACATTTGTGAGTGCGTGTGAACATGAGCGGGCGTGTGCAGTGAGCTATACTAAAATCGGGGGTGGGGGGGACGGTGGGGGTCCTAACCATGCTGTGTGTGTTTCGCTAGCGTTATTTCACATCCATTGTCTGCTTGAATTTTTCATCTAATTAGATGTTGTGAGGGGTAGATTGGTCTTTGAGAAACTTGGCTTGATCCACTCATTGGATTTCAGGAATCTGACTTCATCAACTGACCACCTACTATCGAAACCTCCAGAAGTGTGTTGGAAAGGGGGGGGGGTCGTATCAGTTGTCAGGATATTTATATATCTCGCCCGGATCCCATCGATAAAAATTAAAAAGAAATATGGAAAGAATGAAATATAAATGTAAAGAAATGTATGAGAAATAAAACTCTAAACCAAGAAGTCTGGTAAAATTGTACAAACACGTTTGACGTAGCTATTGCGTCACCCATAAAATTGGAAGGGATGATTTTTTTTTTAGGTTGTAAGAAGTCGATCAGTTAAGATTAAGATGTATCCTCCCGATCTCCAGTAATCCAAAGTGCCAATCACCTATGAATTGTGTCAATCAGATCGCAATAAACACGTGTAGGTGGGAAAGTTAGCCGTAACCATAAATCTACATGAATAGAGAATGAGGGATCTAAGGTTACCTAGAGGCCTCAAGACACATTTGGAGTCTGTGCTTAGTTGAAAATAAGGGAGCTTGAATGAGGAGTGAAAGATGGAAGAGGGGTCTCTGACGATTAATGCCCTAATAGTCTGGTGACAACTTGTTGTGCACTTGTGGGATTTACTTTGAAAGTCTTTAAATAGGGGAGAAAACTCATGCCATGTGCTTTTCTCCAACAATGACATATTTTGGGTGTAACAGAAAAGGCCTGGCGATTATTAGATAGGTGGTCAAGTATAATTTGCCCTTGACTTCGTTACAAGGGAAATCTAAATAGAATGGGAGGCTAACTTTTCTCTGAAAGATATTATGATGCTGTTATTGTGGATTTTGTAATTGATTGTTGTTTTATTTTCTTTTATAGTTTATTTTTCTTTTATATAATATTTGTTAAGTGTCTCGAGTCACTTCTTATCATCTCCATTTCGTGCAAAATCCATTAATTGTATATGTCTATTGTGTCTATTGGCTGTGTCTATGGGCTGTGTCTATTGTGTCTATTGTGTCTATTGTTATTGTATATGTGAGGATCCTGATCCTCTGTGGGCGAACGAGCCACTGGAGCGATTGACCTCAAATTGTTGTGTATTTCGTATTGTCCATCTTACGGGGTGCCAACATCATTCATTCTACTGTCTCCTTGTGTACTCAGCTTGACTGGCCTCAAGAACCGGATTAGCAACGTAAAAATAAACACAAATCATTTCCTACAGCCGGAGAAATAAAATGTGTACAAACAGATTCTTGTGAAGGGAAGGGAGATAACCATTGTGACATGATGATGAAGAAAAGGGCGTGTACCAGCAGCGACGTATATCACTGTCAACAGGCAGTCATTCTACAATTCACGCGTGCAAATTCGGTCATGGAACAGGGGAGACAATACCAGCGTGGGAAAGGAAACAGAAGGGAGAACGCACAACCGATCCTGTCAGTGTTAGTGTTCAATTCCTTATGTTGTTATGTTATATCTCTCTTTAGTTATGCTGAGTATAGATGGGTTTTTCTTAAATGAATATAAGGGCAAGTTGTTTCAAACAGACTTATCATTGGGAGTGTGCGTGCATGAGGTGGATGTAATTTTGAATATCACTAGAGTTCCTATTTTAGTGACATCTAAGCACGCCACTAGAGAAAAATTCGTTTTAAACGGCAATATTACCGCCAATAAGAGAGTTAACATGGGTTAATAGAGACTATAACATATGATTATATATGTGAGTTTGTATTCGTGGGTGTGTATATTATTATTATTTTACGGAAACATTGGAATGCTCTGAGGGTACTGACTGTTTTGTCATACCTATCTTTGACATTGATTTAAATTATCATTGCATCACTCATGGAAAGTGTGTATCACCTTCAAGTGCTTTAGCTACTTAAGGCCCGTTGCTCCAATTTATGCACACTCTTCAAACTACAATGAAAACCGTGTCAGAAATGCAGGGTCCCATGCAATCTCGATGACCATCGCACGCTCTCCTCCTTGATGACACCGACGAAGTCGACAAGTGTCACACCAGAGATTATTCAGAACTCAAACGCTTACCTATACACTGGGTAGCCGCGACAGCTTCGTGGTATTTTTTACTCTCGTGACTGTTGGACATTCCACACATTCCAACACAGTTACCAAAACAACAGAAAAGTTTGAACGCGTGGAGCACCTGGCGACAGACATGATGCACTGGCACGAGAAAGAATGAGGTGTGGGTGGGGAGGAAGAGAGAGGGAAGGGAGTGGGAGAAAATTATCAGTGTTGGAAATAAGAATTGTCTTTTGTTGGAGAATGCATTGTGATTTTCGTAAGCGAGAGGAAATTTCTACCTTCCAGCTTTTCTTAACTATGTAGTCATGTATTTGTCACCACGCGACCAATGAGAATCTTTGTGATATAGCTCTACTTCTGTTTTATTTTTAACATTTTCAAATTTCAAAGAAATGTGATTATTTTCAGTTTGTAAACTGTTGATCCTACTTTCAAGAAATATTTCTTACTCACTATTTTTTTTATGACATGTGTGTTATTTTCTAACTTTTATGGAATGCGCTACCTACTGTGAAAAGCACCCTTTGCTGCTGCTTATTATTATTTTTATAATTATTATTCTTGTTGTTGTTGTTATTATTATTAGTAGTAGTAGTAGTAGTGGTAGTAGTAGTAGTAGTGGTAGTAGTAGTTGTAGTAGTGGTAGTAGTAGTTGTAGTAGTGGTAGTAGTAGTTGTAGTAGTGGTAGTAGTAGTGGTAGTAGTAGTTGTAGTAGTAGTAGTAGTAGTAGTAGTGGTAGTAGTAGTGGTAGTAGTAGTGGTAGTAGTGGTAGTAGTAGTTGTAGTAGTGGTAGTAGTAGTAGTAGTTGTAGTAGTGGTAGTAGTAGTAGTAGTGGTTGTAGTAGTTGTAGTAGTGGTAGTAATAGTAGTAGTTGTAGTAGTAGTAGTAGTAGTGGTAGTAGTAGTAGTGGTAGTAGTGGTAGTAGTAGTAGTCATTGTAGTAGTTGTAGTAGTGGTAGTAGTAGTAGTAGTGGTAGTAGTGGTAGTAGTAGCGGTAGTAGTAGTTGTAGTAGTGGTAGTAGTAGTGGTAGTAGTAGTAGTGGTTGTAGTAGTTGTAGTAGTGGTAGTAGTAGTAGTGGTTGTAGTAGTTGTAGTAGTAGTTGTAGTAGTGGTAGTAGTAGTGGTAGTAGTAGTGGTAGTAGTAGTGGTAGTAGTAGTGGTAGTAGTGGTAGTAGTAGTAGTAGTGGTTGTAGTAGTTGTAGTAGTGGTAGTAGTAGTAGTTGTAGTAGTGGTAGTAGTAGTAGTTGTAGTAGTGGTAGTAGTAGTAGTAGTGGTAGTAGTAGTGGTAGTAGTGGTAGTAGTAGTAGTTGTAGTAGTAGTAGTAGTGGTAGTAGTAGTGGTAGTAGTGCTAGTAGTAGTAGTAGTGGTTATAGTAGTTGTAGTAGTAGTAGTAGTGGTAGTAGTAGTGGTAGTAGTGGTAGTAGTAGTAGTAGTTGTAGTAGTGGTAGTAGTAGTAGTAGTTGTAGTAGTGGTAGTAGTAGTAGTAGTAGTGGTTGTAGTAGTTGTAGTAGTGGTAGTAGTAGTAGTAGTTGTAGTAGTGGTAGTAGTAGTGGTAGTAGTAGTAGTAGTGGTAGTAGTAGTGGTAGTAGTGGTAGTAGTTGTAGTAGTAGTAGTAGTTGTAGTAGTGGTAGTAGTAGTAGTAGTAGTAGTAGTGGTAGTAGTGGTAGTAGTAGTAGTAGAAGTAGTATCCATAACTAATTACAAGTGGATAAATCTTAATTTATGTTTATTAATAATTTTCCCAGGAGACACCACTCGTTTCTGACTTAGAAGATTATACGGGTGTAGTAAAAGTCTTCTCTCTTCCATAGCAATAAGAGGATTTTACTGTCACACAATAGTTTCGCATGTGGAAACTTTTTACTAAAGGAGTAATATAAAAATCCGTCTTTTTTTATATTTAAAGAGATCCCATCCACCCACTATTACTCCAACATATAGTTTAACAATAAGGTTAATAAATATAATAATTAACTTTAAATATAGGGACAGGCAAGTTCACTCTGCCACACCTATTAACTTTTATGAAGGTTGTATTAGGCGATGTTGGTGACGATGGTGGTGATGTAGTGTTCTGTTAACTTTCTTCCTGTTCTGAGTTCTGTACAATCTTTTGTCTTAGCATGACCTTGGCCCTAGATTGCTCTGGATTCTGGAGGGACTTGGTTTCCCTCACTTTATTCTGGGGTCCCGACCACACTAGCTGGACCGCTCAAAATGGAAGCCACCATCAGCGCCACCCGAAGTACAGCATATAAGGTATTTTTGCTCTCTGAAATAGTTTCCTTTTTATTATTATAGAGAGAGAGCGAAATCACACCTCAAGATGATCAGCGTTATGTATGCATATAAACAACGTATAAACAACATATAAACAACATATAAACGACATATAAACAACATATAAACAACATATAAACGACATATAAACAACATATAAACAACATATAAACGACATATAAACAACATATAAACAACATATAAACGACATATAAACAACATATAAACGACATATAAACAACATATAAACAAGCAGAACAATTGTATTGTAATAGATGGAGACATTGTGAAGTCGGTGAGATAATAAATGGTGTCATGTACAGGAATAAGGAGAGAAAATATGCTGTGTAGAGCCAAGGAGGGGAGACAATATGCTGTAAATGATAATGGGAGTTAATCTGTTGTACAATAACAGTTTCGCATCTCGCGAAGAGCTTGTTGAAATTGTGTACTGCCTTTTCTCTGTTAACAATGGTTATAACCCTTTCATTATTTGTTTTAGTATTAATTAACACATCATTAATTTGTTTGAGACATTATTTACTAGATGTTATTAATTTGGACTTCAGTTAAGACCGGTACCTGTCCAGTAATTTACTGCTGAGACCATCAGTAATTTACCAATGACCTTTTGTTTACATCCCTAATTACTGTAATTCATAACTTTACTAACTAGATTCACACTGAGGTGAAGACAATAAGAGCAGTCTAATGCATAAAATATTTCAAAATGAATTTCAGGTTTATTTGGAAAATGTTACATCTACTTTTACATCAAGCTTGATTTTGCTCATTACATACTGACTCTTTTCAACTCAAAAATTTAAACAACCTCAGTCACGCTGTCTAGTTCGCGTGTTTAGAAGGTATAAAGCCAAGTATGTGGCGAATCGGGGGAGGGGGGGGGACATTCCACTAAATTTATGTTGCAATTATCTCAAATAAGCTACGCTCCCGGACTCACTCGCAGATCTAGTCTCAGACAATTTTATGGATGCTGGCCGCAAAGAACAACAAAACATAGCAATTAAAATAAATAAAAATGAATAAATATACTTATCGAGTAGGTTATAACAAAATAAAAATATGATTATCTGTTGGCTTATTTCTTATTTTCTTTGGTCCTTGTAGATGCATTTCTGTTTGCTATTGTGTTAGCTGGTTTTGGGTTTGTCGGTTTAATTGGATTAGTTAAGTTTCGGTAACGATCAGATAAACCAATGTTGGACTTCTATTGACGGTAGCAAATTCCTTCAAATAAACAAGCAGATAAACCTCGCGTACAAAAATTTAAACAGAACCTTTGTGACTTTTGTCAGTTGAAAAAGAAATAAGACTTGTTTAATTACTTTTGTTTAAATATTTTTATTTGGAGATATATTATTTAATGTATGTCACTGAAAACATCTGTATACACAATGTCGCGTATCTTTCCAAACGGGGCGTACACAAAAAGATTATAGGTGTCATGACGTGAACTATAAAAAGAAATGGATCTTAAAATCTTCCCGTCGTTAAGGCTAATCCATAGATATATAATACTCGCGTTAAATGCAGCCTACAATACTTCCTCTTTAGTTGACTTACACGTAGATGACATATTGTACAAATATATCGATTTTATTTTACTGATGTTGTCTCGTAGATGACGGATTGTATAAATATTTCGTTTATTTTATTTTATTTTACTTAAGTTATCTGTAGAATAATGACGGATTGTATAAATATTTCGTTTATTTTATTTTACTGAAGTTATCTCGTAGAATAATGACGGATTGTATAAATATTTCGTTTATTTTATTTTACTGAAGTTATCTCGTAGATGACGTATTGTATAAATATTTCGTGTAAACAGTTCGACGAACTCATGGCAGACGATGGCAGTTTTATTGTGTTGTGTAAATATGGCATACTCAAAATAAATGGCTGACATTTTATTTTTAGCTTTTGTGGGATGATGTTTTTCGACCGAGACAGTTTTATTTCTTGACTTTAATGCAGTAACAGTGACCCATAAGTGCATAGTGAATAAGGGGATACCACTGCGTGAAATGAAATACAGTCTTCTTGAGTTGTCTTTCTTAGATTTTAAAAAATCGTTATCTAGAGCAGTGGTCCCCAACCCCCGGTCCGCGGACCGGTACCGGTCCGTGGACCATATGGTACCGGTCCGTGGACCAAATGGTACAGGGCCGCCCAATTTTATTTTTACTCTGGTGTATTTCTTTCGGGTTTGTGCGACTTTCCATGGACGAGATTGAGTCTGAGCATTCATTCTCCCAGTTGGTGCACGATCATCTGTCTTTGCTTTTAAAGAATTCGAGCTCTACTTCCCAACCACACCAACACACTTCGCTTCGGACCACCGACGAACGCACTCCATCCATTGGACCGCCGGGAGGAGAGTCATGTCAAAGCGCCACACCAGACAAACCAGCACTAAGACTCAGCCCTTTTCAGGGCTGGCAAAAATGCCACTACTGCCCACTCCACCAAGTGACATTTTACGCGATTCTGAGTCAGTCACAGAAGATGCGGACGGCCCTTTCTGTTTCACAAACGAGCGCATAGCCCAGCTGAGACAGATACGGCAAAAGAGGCTTGAAGAGGTGCAAACATTAAGAAGTACAAAGGAGAAGACTGGACAAAATACTGCTGTGAAATCAGCAAACCAACCGAAAATGGGGGCATACGAAAAGTTACCCCCTTCACCTTCACACTAGAAACTAAAAACGTTTGCTGTTGACCCTCTTCCGCACAAAAACAGAAGATGAACTTACACTAGACAACAAGCCATCTTAACCGCAATTGGTCTCCATAAGATTTTAAACAAGCACCTGACAAGGCAACCCGAAAAAAAAAACTAATCAACAGACTGTGAAACACAGACAGACATCTTCTGGAAAATAACGCCGACAACAATAACACGCTCTGCACAAAAGGAAAAGGAGGAAACAACGCGAAAACCCACACAGGAAGACGGCACAACTCAAACAGTCAAAGGAAAAAGCCACGTTTCCACCCAAACTCTACAAGCCACTACAAGAGAAAGTGGAATAAACACCAACATCATCTGGAAAATTCCACCTACGGCCAAAGTGAATTCAACTCAAACAGCAAAACAAGAAATCAGCCAGGCATTCTCGCAAACTCCAAAAACCCACAACAGATAATAAGGAAACTCAGACTACAAGCTCTATCAGCAAAGAAAAAGAAATTAAAACAACTACCACCGAAAATAAGAAGAAACGCCAAAAAATCTCCAGCACACAAACGGTACATATCAAGACGCAAGACAGAAAAATACAAACAGAAAAAGAAGTGAAGACAACTGACGCAAAGACCGAAACAGAAGTCGACAACGCTCCAACTACACCATAAGAAACAACAACAACGACTAAACCAACTGCCCCCAATCCACAACCAGAGTCACCACCAGGGACTGCAACAAAGACAACCACAACAGACACACGAGGAAACACTACAGAACGGAACCCCAAATCAAAAAGAAGGCGCCCGCCACAACACATCAGACGTCAACAACAGTATCATCTACTACAGCCACAACAACAGAATCCACAACAACAACGGCAGCGCTGCGACAACAACCACCGCCAACAACAACGGTGGCAGCACAGGGAGCAACATCACCTGCAGTGGGGATATTATAACCACCCCATTGCGGATCTAATTCAACTAATGCTTGCCGCCAACACCCACCTACATACAGTCCAACGGCTACCGGGGACATCAACAACAACAGTGCCAACGACAACAACAACACCACTGGTGAACATTACAGGGGGGGGGGAGTGAACATCCTGGGCGCACATACACACTAAGTACAGACGATGTGGTATTATCCTGGGCTCTGTAAACCCCCTCACCTGCCAATACAACAACGGCCACCACAGCACTTAAATCTGTATTGCCATTTCCGAATCCTATTTGTGTGAAGCGGGGTTTTCTGCAGTGACAGCAACCAAAACAAAACAACGAATGGACATTAGCAACTCACTTCGGGTGTAATTGTCTCCTATTACCCCCAGATGGAACCGTCTCGTTGCAAAGAAACAAGCTCAGGGTTCTCTCTGATTTAGCGTTCTAGTGAGTTAAAATGTTAAATCACTTTATATTCATTTTTGGGTGTAACTGTATTTTAATTTGAAGGCACGTTTAAATACAATTAAATTAAAATTATTAAATCAAAACAATCTAAATATAAACAATCAACGTCCCCCACCTCATCGGGCCGCGGTAAAATTATCAAGCGTTGACCGGTCCGCGGCGATGAAAAGGTTGGGGACCACTGATCTAGAGGGTTTGGGAGTCTAAAATCCCAGTTCAGGTTTCTGAACGTACGCCTAAAGCCCTAAACGTTTCCTGTAATCAATACGAATTCATTGGTATATGATATGGTGGCTTAAAATGAAATTTCTTAGATTTTATAGCGGACAGAGAAACAAAGAAATGTTAAAAATTGTATATATATAAATGTTAAAAATTACATATATGCATACGCTTCCTTGTTATTTGTTTATGTTTTGAAAGTGTATTTATCTAAGTGCAATTTGATTTTGTATCTCTACCTATGTGTTCAATGAGGCTGTCTCTACAGATGCTTATGTAAGTATGTATGTATGTTTGAGCATATGTGAGTAGTTATGTGTGGAAGTGTGTTGGTGAGTGTGTTTTATGTATTTTTAAATTCCAGTCATTCATGTGTTCAACAAAAAATCTCTAATGATTTGTTGATTTCATGTACTGACCATTTCAAGTCTCATTGCACTTGTTCTCGTTTTCTTCAGTTCCTAGTTATATCCTATAAAGCAACACACGAAAACGTTGTTGTTTTCTATTTCTTCAGTTTCTATTTATATCCTATACAGCAACACAAAATGACATGAATACAAAAATGAAATATAGATGTATACCTACAACCTCACAAAGTCTTAATACTTCAGAGTGACGAGTGAGACATACAGACATAGATCTTACAGTTTAAGAGAGAGCAGACTGATACCTTTTAACAGGCAGCTAGTAAGCTACACCACACCTTGACCAGGTGGTTAGAGCTGGACGAAGTAGATAGAGATTGACAGAAAGATGTTACTGACGTTTACTTTTAATGATATTATTAATGCTAGTTTTCTTACTGACGTTTTCTTTTAATGATATTATTAATGCTAGTTTTCTTACTGACGTTTTCTTTTAATGATATTATTAATGCTAGTTTTCTTACTGACGTTTTCTTTTAATGATATTATTAATGCTAGTTTTCTTACTGACGTTTTCTTTTAATGATATTATTAATGCTAGTTTTCTTACTGACGTTTTCTTTTAATGATAATTATTATTAATGTTAGTTTTCTTACTGATATTTGCTCTTAATGATATTAAACATTTGTTTCCGTTAGTTAGGTTTTTCTTTCGTAAGATGGTTTGATTGGCTAGTATTGACTTTTTGTTTATTCGTTCGTTCGGTCATTTGTTTATTTCTTCATACATTCATTTCGGGGTTTTATTGCTTATTTGCATCATTATTCAGTTATTTGCTTTAGATAATTTGGATGATTTGATATTGAATGGCTTTCTTCATTCGTTTTTTCTTTCGTTTGTTTCATTATTCGTGATTGTTTCAATTCGTTTGTTTGTTTGGTCATTCATTAGTTTCTTGTGTTTATTTATTCGTCTGTTCTTTTGTTTGTTTGTTAATTCTTTGTTTTGATTTGTTTATTTCTTCATTTGCTTTGTTGTTTTAGTTTAAACAAGAATAACCATACATTCTTACAAGCTAGACTCTACTCAAAAAGACATTTTGGACTTGATCATATGTGACCACTAACTCTTTTTTTTTTTTTTTAACTACTTGATGGACGGGACGCTCCTTGTCTATATAGCTGATAAATGCGATTGTACTTGTAGCTGAGCACAATTACTCGAGTGTTTCTATCTCACAGTACAAGTGACATTGGGGGTCATTGAGTCGTGCAGCCCCGGAGACTGGGGCATACATGATTATGCTTTCAGAGTCGCTGTCGCCCGCCTTATGGGCGTTGTAATATGATACTTGTTGCAAAAAGAAGATATGTTATTACTAAGTGTTTGTTGTGCCATTCAAGTCTTTTTGTGTTAATCTGTGCTCTCAGAAGATACGGGATTTCAGCAAGAAGACGCGATGTGCTCTTGTTTGACAGCTCGTAAAATTGACACCCTCTGGTCTCGCATTTTTAAATACATTGACGTTTCCTCTAATATTTTCCTTTGGAACTAGCGGTTGTTTGAGCTTGCTAACAAAACTTGTGCGCGGAATTTTGAAACTGCTGCTCGGCATTTTCTAACGAGCTGCGTGGCCGCACACCGTAAAGGGACATTGGCTGTACCACTCACCTCTCTTGAATTTCCAGTAGGCAGCCTATGTAGCCCTTTAAAGCTTTCAAACGAAACTTAATATTTCATACAACGGAAATAAACCAGTAACCATCGAGGGGAAGACGCTAGTTTTGAATACAGAAAACCGTGAGTTTCAACCCTGCCTTGATCATTGAGACCCACCCACCCCTTTGATGGATCCTTGCTAGCTCATGAACACTGTACTTAACCAGTATGACTGGAAATGTTTAGATCTCATTCAAGAATTAGAAGAAATAATAACCCAGAAGTAGCAGTGGTCGTGTTATACATATTCCGCTAAAAGTAATAATGCCAAGGCAGTGCATTATTCTCCATTGTCTAACGGCTATACGACATTTACCTCTGTCATTTCATGAAAGTGATAAAGTAACAATTTCATATTGTAGATGAGCTGATGGTATTGATTACCATCATCGTCGTCATTGTTGAATCACTTGAATTTGGTGTAGCATAAAGTCCAATCATGAAAGGCAGCTGTAAGATTAATGGAGAGTTAACTGACTGATTGAGAGAGAATAGCATTTTTGCTATTGATATGCATGTGTTTTATGTAGAAATTATCATTGATTATCTCTAATAACAACTCCTTCTCTGTACTCTGCCAAGAACTATCCTGTGATTTGTTTTGACACTAATCTATTAAATTGTGTATTAGGATGTAAGACTGTATCTAGGTATTAAAATTATTTGAATGTGGTTTCATGGAAATACTGATGTCAAGTAATCTTTTTCATTGTATTTGTCATATGCATATTTGATTGTTGATTTAATAAATTTATTGACCTTCTTACACATATTGATAACCTTATGTTGGAGAAGAAAGTGGGTGGATGGGAGCTCGCTAAATATAGATTAAAGGATGGATTTATCCTCTCCTTTAGTAAGAAGTTTCCCACCTAGGGAAATATTGTGTGACGATAATGGTTTGTCTTTAATGTAGTGGAAGAATGAAAATTTTTACTACGCCCACATATCTGCCAAGTGGTGTCTAGTGGAGAATTATTATTAACATAAATTAAGATTCTCATCACTTGTAATTAGTAATAGATAATTAAAATAATAATAACAATAACAATTAACTAGGTGGCATATCTATCCATCCATCTATCTATCTATACAACAAATAAATATTCCTCACACTTTCTTTACTGGTTATTTTAAGGAGTCTTTATGAAACCTTATCACACACACACACACACACACACACACACACACACACACACACACACACACACACAACACACACACACACACACACACACAAATAACTTAATAACTTACTCCCACTACATCCTAAGCGACAAGAGTATAAAGGTCTAAATCTCAGCGGTCTGGTCACGCAACTAAGTTTACACAATAGCAGACTGGCGGTTAGGAAAAATCTTTTGAACGTGACAAAGAAAGTAATCGTCGCATTATAATCGCCTGTCTGTCAGTCACCGCCTCACTCCGCAAAGTTCACTTGTATTATTCGCTCTAACGTTTCGTAACACAGGTACGTCATTACGCAGGTACGTCATAGGCTTAGGTCCTGAGTGGAGGTCCCGATTACGTGACCCGCGGGCAGATTAGCATTGAACTTCAAATGGGAAGAAGAGAAAGAAAGTGAGTGGATTTTTAGTTTGTGAAGCCGACAGATACTGCTTAAATAGGTCACATACACACTCATCGCATTATGTTTCCACTGGTTATATATCATGACTTGATTTTACTTGAGTATTTTGACATCGAAATTAATACACTGTACAGACAACTTAACAGTGAATTTTAGAACTTATAATTAAACTAGACTTACATGGACTGATCACATTTTAAAACTCAATGAACAGCTAGGGAGTTTTAACTCTGTGATTAATAAATAACGTACTAAAGCTGAAATGTATTGCTTATTCACTGAAAATGGAGAATACAAGTATACAACCTTTGTTGCCAACACCATTTAGTTAATGGATATGTTTATTATTATTTATTATTGATCTCATTCCCATAAACATTAACCATTGGATAATAAAAACTACTCATTCAGTTTGGATTGCATCAGCAATTTCTAGTAAATTCTCAACTTGAGTTGCTTACTCCTAATCTAACACTTGCAAAAATACCATATAAGGAGTGCGCAAGGTCAGGTCACTTGGACAATTTAACAATTTATATAACAATTAAGTTTAAATATAGGGATAGGCAAATTTGCTCCACCGAGAGAGAGAGAGAGAGAGAGAGAGAGAGAGAGAGAGAGATAAATACCATTCTTACAGGCATGCCTGCAGATATGGTATACATGACCCAAGCAATTACATTCAAAAGAATGTTGTCATGAAGACATACATGCGATTTACATGCATTTGTATTTTCGAAATCACCCTTGACTCTATGCAGTGTAAAAGTACGAGTGGCTTTAATTTCGAAATATTTCATTCCCCCCCCCCTCCATGCACTGACGCACACGCACGCACGCACGCACGCACACACACACACACACACACACACACACACACACACGCACACACACACAAATAACCATAAAGCAAATTGAAAATAAAATTGCTGATAGTGCAATATGATGAAAGGGTGCTGTGGTTTAAATTTTCACTTCGCATCAAGGAACAAAGTGCTATTTGTGTGAGTTTTATTTTTAGTTCACGCGCACTCCCTTTGTTCTCACTCCAGGTTTTATATTCAATGCAGTTCACGCGCACTCCCTTTGTTCTCACTCCAGGTTTTATATTCAATGCAGTTCACGCGCACTCCCTTTGTTCTCACTCCAGTATTTTTTCAATCCAGTGCATGCGCGGGCGATTTAAAATAATCATTTTACCATTATCTTGATAAGTGATGTAAACTTAATCACTCTAGTGCAGTCTGTAAATGTCCTGCTGTCTGCTGGTACTGTCGGTTTGAGGCAGGCCTCCTTGCGGTGTAAGGACTGAATCTCGCTGCGTGAGAACATTTCGCGAGTTCTCGAATGCCCTGATAAAAGTGCACCTTATCATCTCCGTTTCATAACGATCGGCAGACAAACTTCACTGGAAATTTCTGCCAGTGATGTTATCGTTACGAAGAATAGTAATATAAATGGCGTCGGTCTTCGAGGGTTGATTGTGAGGCAGCAAAATGTTTAACGACATCGTAAATTGTATCATCAAAGATGAGCAGATCTCCACACTTCAGTGACACTTGTAAAAATAGATTGGGGAATCTTCAGGCAGTGACGTCTCAGATCTGGGTGCGTGAGTGAAAACAGAATCTACAGTAAAGTGTCATCCTATTAGCACTTAATTAAAGTTTGGCTCTGAAATTGTTTTCCTTGCAAATTTGAAATGTTCTTACACTTTGTTGCTGTCCTTGTTACTTCACCCAACAAAAGAAGTTAACTGCCTAAACAAATAGTTACTACTACCACTGCTACTAAAAATATTTTATAGTAAAACCCTCTTCAAATAATGAAGCAAACCATTGTGAATTTCAAAGCTCAAAAGTTTAAAGCAGTTTGCTAACTGTTTTTATGTAGAATTTACATTGTCTACCGCTTTTACTTATATTTGACAGTCTTGTTGTTTCTCATAAGTTTAAATCTACACATCTCGAAACTAGTCAGATTTTTAATTTATATATGCCATATAATCTATATAGATACAAATTTTAAATCTGAACATCTCAAAATATTTACAAAAATCTGCACATCTAAAAATTGAATAGATATTTTTTAATCTTCTCTCTCAGAAACAGATATTTTACTGCTTGCGGGGTCTGTCGCTGCTACCTACTGTGTGTGGTCGGGTGGATTCAAGCACCACCTAGTCAAAAAAAGAAATAGCTTTGGATTTTCTCCAACTGAATTATCTCCCTGCCTTGCTCAAGATAATCGAGTTGGTCTGCTTGCTATGCTAGAGGTCATATTGATATATAGCGCTAAATAAGTCTGCATTAAAATAATTACCATTAATTTACTTGTGATTTATTGCTTTGACTGTTGTTGTATTATTGTGTTTTGTTTTAAAATTCCTTCTATTGATCGACTTCCCCTTCCTCCACCACCACCCCACCCCCATATCCTGTAAAATCCTCGAGTAAGCAGCTTGGCAGTGACTTTCTCCTTGACGTAATGTTAAACAAAAAAATAATAATGGAAGTAAAATCTTTCAATAAAGTAGTTTTATGATTCAGAGACAATTCTTGTTTTGAATGTCAGTGCATATGCAGTTTTCAATCAATAAACCTTTATTGAAGGTATTAAAAATATATCTGTACGAACTTCTACATTAACGCAGGTGAATAGATCTGTGAATGCGTGGTTCGTGGATCAGAGGATCTATTTTACTCAGATCAAAGCAGGCGAGTGAATGCTGTTTTACTCAGATCCGCTGTTTCGCTCAGATCAAAGAATGAGAGTGATTGCTATTTTACTCATATCAATGCTTGAAAGTGAATTTTGTTTTTTTACTCAGATCAAAGTGAATGTTGTTTTTTTAAAAATCAGATCAAAGTAGATGCTGCTTTATTCAGATCAGAGGATTATATTTACTCACATCAATGTGGATTCTGTTTTGCTCAGATCAAAGAGGATGATATTTACTCAGATAAAAGTGGATTCTGTTTTACTCAGATCAAAGAGGATGACCAAAGTGGATTTTGTTTTACTCAGATCTAAGGGGATGATATTTACTCACATCAAAGTGGATTTTGTTTTACTCAGAACAAAGTAACAGAGTGAATGATGTTTTACTCAGATCAAAGTGGAAGATGTTTACTCAGATCAAAGTGGATTCCGTTTTACTCAGATCGAAGAGGATGTTGTTTCACTCAATTCAAAGCATGCGAGGAAATGCTGTTATACTCAGATCAAAGTGAATGCTGTTTTACTCAGATCGAGGTGAAATCTGCTTTACTCAGAACAAAGTGGAAGCTGTTTTACTCATGTCAAATTGTGCAAGTGTATGCTGTTATTTAGATCATAGGAAAAGAGTAAATTCCATATTTTTATTGCTGGTTATTTTATGTTTTATAAATAAAATCCACTGAAGGCCAATGCTCTTTTTCATGCATTTAGTCCAGGGTGGTCCAACTTGTTCAAACCCGAAGGCCACCTAAACCGAAAATGTAACATTTGCAGACCACTGATGAAAAATAAATAATTATAGTATATTTTCTAAATAGATTTTGTATGAGTGAGGGCCACAAAACAACTATAAGTGGGCCACGTTTGGTTTGCTGGACTGTGTCGGACACTGATTTAAAGTTGTTTAGGCGATGGGTAGGATACTAAAATATTTAACTTTGAGTGATCAAAGAAATTGGGACTTAACCTCTCCCTGTCCTAAGGTGGTTGGTTCAGTCTCTAGATTAGTCTAGATGAACAGTTGAGATGATAAGGCTGGAGTGTACTGTATGACACAAAGATCCATCGGGAAACTTTGTGCAAAATTTCTCGTCATCGTCACTATCCATGTCTGTATTATCTCACTCCTTTCAAGGAAATAAATATCACTATCCATGCCTGTGTTCTCTCACTCCTTTCAAGGAAATAAATATCACTATCCATGTCTGTATTATCTCACTCCTTTCAAGGAAATAAATATCACTATCCATGCCTGTGTTCTCTCACTCCTTTCAAGGAAATAAATATCACTATCCATGTCTGTATTATCTCACTCCTTTCAAGAAAATAAATATCACTATCCATGCCTGTATTCTCACTCCTTTCAAGGAAATAAATATCACTATCCATGTCTGTATTATCTCACTCCTTTCAAGGAAATAAATATCACTATCCATGCCTGTGTTCTCTCACTCCTTTCAAGGAAATAAAATATCACTATCCATGTCTGTATTATCTCACTCCTTTCAAGGAAATAAATATCACTATCCATGTCTGTATTATCTCACTCCTTTCAAGGAAATAAATATCACTATCCATGCCTGTATTCTCACTCCTTTCAAGGAAATAAATATCACTATCCATGTCTGTATTATCTCACTCCTTTCAAGGAAATAAATATCACTATCCATGCCTGTGTTCTCTCACTCCTTTCAAGGAAATAAAATATCACTATCCATGTCTGTATTATCTCACTCCTTTCAAGGAAATAAATATCACTATCCATGTCTGTATTATCTCACTCCTTTCAAGGAAATAAATATCACTATCCATGTCTGTATTATCTCACTCCTTTCAAGGAAATAAATATCACTATCCATGTCTGTATTATCTCCTTTCAAGGAAATAAATATCACTATCCATGTCTGTATTGTTTCACTCCTTTCAAGGAAATAAACATCACTACCCATGACTGTGTTCTCTCACTCCATTCAAGGAAATAAATATCTGCTTAGACGCTACGATGCAGACGTTTGACCATGACAAACAAAACAAGTGCAGCTTGAATATTCTTTTCGTATTTGAAATGATTGAGTTCACGAGCCCCTAGCTTTAGGGTGTTAGGCAAACAACATCAACTTTTTGTCTCTTGATGTACCAGTCGAGATATATCAACAGGTAGCAATGGTCAACGGTGTACATTCCAGTGGAGTCCGTGTGTATAGTCACTATGCAGTTGTCACATTCTGACCACTACCTCTTATAAATAAATTTAAAATAAATAAAATTCGGCCTGCACTAAGAAGAACATTATTTAAACAGTGTTAATGTGTAGCAGACTCACACACATACACACGAGTAGTTGCGCTGATATAAATCGATGTCAGGCTTACATGCTTTCAACATCCATCATCCATCCATCCATCCATTCACAAGAAAACTCAACAGCGACTTCACTAAGCAGCGTTCGTGTCATGTTGACCCCACAATTCTCTTTCCTCCATACTCGGCACTGCAAAATCACAATTAAACTCTTGTGGTATATACTGTATATTGCTGTCTCGACTGCCTGCTATCATGTTGTGAGGGAATATTTGTTTGTTTGCTTTAATTGCATTTTAGATGCAGAGAAAAGCAGACTTTCAACGGCAACTTTGCCAAGTCTTCCAAGTGTAATTCGAGTAATTTGCCACCAACTTTACCCCACCCCTTGTTTCATTTATGAAAATACCTCTCTCTCTCTCTCTCTCTCTCTCTCTCTCTCTCTCTCTCTCTCACTCTCACTCTCTCTCTCTCTCTCTTTCTCTCTAGGCCTGCAGATTTCTTAAATTTGCCCTGTGGTAATGCGACTTCAAGAGTATTCAAATGAATCAATATTTCAAATGCTTTGCTTCAACAACAATTAGATTTTCTTTTAAAAAATTGACATTTGTCATCAACTTCTGTTCATGTTCAGTGAAGCAATGTATGCTGAACGTATGAGAAAGTGTGTATACTATTTTTATTACGTAGTTTAAATCTTTGTTTTGTGTGATGTTGTGAACTGATAACTTATATAATTTTTTACCAAATTGTCTTGAAGTGTCTTAATTAAGTATGTTTGGTTCATTGTCTCAGCTTTATTTTGTGAAGTGTCTTAATTAAGTATGTTTGGTTCATTGTCTTGGCTTCATTTTGTGAAGTGTCTTAAGTATGTTTGGTTCATTGTCTTGGCTTCATTTTGTGAAGTGTCTTAAGTATGTTTGGTTTATTGTCTTGGTATCATTTTATGAAGTGCCTTTGGTTCATTGTCTTAGCTTCATTTTGTGCTTCATATATGCTTTATTCATTGCATTATATTTTTACTTTGTTGTACTAATTACTTTTCTTCATTTTCTTTATTATGTTCTTTGTTGTATTGATTACATTTTCTTTATTATGCTTTTGTTGCATTCGTTACATTTTTACCCTGTCTTAATTACGAATATATTCGTTGCTTTGTAATGTATTTTCTACTCAGTAATTGTTTTAAGTTTTTTCCATACTCTTTCTTCACACGCATGACGATCCTTAAGTCCAATTTCGTTCCTCGTTTTGACTAAATTTTTAACTTTATATTAACTACGGTTATACAAGTACCTAGGTTGTGAAACTAACTTTGACTTCATAGGTCAAGATGTATCATGTTTGCGCTTTGTCAAGAAAATTAAACATTTTTTTAAAACGACAGGAGATTTATGAACGAACGAATAAAATCTGTTCAAACGAAATAATAGAAGGATGCGACTGAAAGCTCTTCCTTTCATGTTTAAGATATATCCTGCCATATGATAATGATTGAATATAAAGCTCTTCCTTTCATGTTTAAGATATACCCTGCCATACGATGCTCGTTGAATATTAATGTTCTGTGTTTTATTTCAGATGTACCTTGCCATACGATGCTGGTTAAATATTAGTTCTGTGTTTCATATTTCAGATGTACCCTGCCATACGGTGCTGGTTGAATATTAATGTTCTGTGTTTCATATTTCAGATGTACTCTGCTATACGATGCTGGTTGAATATTAATGTTCAGTGTTTCATATTTCAGATGTACTCTGCTATACGATGCTGGTTGAATATTAAAGTTCTGTGTTTCATGTTTAAGATATATCCTGCCATATGATGCTAATTGAATATAATGTTTCGTATACTTGCGTGTTCTAGCGGACATGTACGCGCGCGATTAATTTACAATTAGCCGTGACCCAGTTTGAAAGCCCACTACTAATACAAATTTCACCACGTCTGGTTATCTAACGAGTGATGATTAGGCAGTAAAGCTGAAGTCTTTATGGAAAGCGTAATGAATGTAGCTGAATCAACAGTTTATCTCTCTCTCTGGAAATGTTCCAATTCTCTTTTGCAACATTGGACTGAATTGAAAGTAAGCCTTTGAGGTTTTATTTTTTTAGGGTTTGGGGTGGTGCTGGTTAGTTGGATGATTGGTTGTGTGATGAATATTTTCAAGGGCTTAAAATTTTAAAATGTAATTATTTATTATTATATATCCTATATTAATATACAGAATTTAAAAGTTGTGAGTTTTCAGTCTTAGTAATTGTCCAAGCACGAGATTTATTTTGACGAGTCTAGAGAGTGCTTTGTGGATCATCTATATATATATATAGTTTACCAATTCAAAATCTGTTACCCAGCGCGAAACGCTAAAGTGCCCAAAGACAAATCTTCGAGCACGTGGGAGATTTCACATGGCCAGCTTTATGCTGCATTGTCACTTTCACGAAACAGACAACATGAAAGCACTCATAAAAAATAACGGTCAAGATCGTTTGCTAAATGAAATAGAGAAGAGTCGATTTTAAGATTTTTGCTATTGTCCTGTGAAAACATGTAATCTATAAATACTACAGTATTAGCCAGTGTTGATATTGTCTCTGTTTTTTGAATGCGACAATGCAACATAAAGCTGGCCATGTGAAAATACTGGCTGGCTCACTCTCCCACTCATCCATAGATTGTCTCGTTCACGAAACAGAAACAGCATCGAAATATTAAATGAGTCACGTGATGGGTGGCAAATGCTGTAGTTATGTCATAATTCGTTCAGGGGAAAATCGGTTAGCCACTAACGCTGACTGTTTGAGTAATGTTAGCAAGTTGTGACTAACATGATGAGTGATCCATAGGATAGATTTAAATAGTGTTTGTTAAGTGTACTTTACTGGTGTCACAGGAAATGAGGGACAGAAATATATTTTATTTCATTTTAATAAACCGCTAACAAAACTAGTTGAAGTAACCCGAGTTTTGTTATTTTTCGTATGTAGCATGTAAATTCCAGTAACGGTCACCTAAGATCTCTTTAGTAGACAGACGTTCGTGACGCAGTGTGTGTTAATATATCATATTGAATATATGTATTAGTTTATGAAGAATATGTATATTAAATAAATTGGGACAACTGCGCACTACGGTCACATGTTGTTGACGAGAGAAATGGCCAGTGCGCATTAGAATTGACTACAGAAAAGCGTGCATCACGATTACCACTATATATCCAAGGCAAAAATCATGTCACAGGACATAGCTTCTGGAAGTTTTGGAAACCTTCAGTGAGGCTATATAAGAGGCAAAAGGAAGACTTTATTCTCAATGTTGAAAACGTCGATTCGTCTGAAGCCAGTCTAACTTCGCGTATGAATTATCTCATGTACAGAGATTTCATAAAGGAAAGCTGCAATAATCTCTTTCCATCCGTTTTCCATCCGTCTGATGCCATATATTGAGTAACGAGGCAAAATTACTCAGTATAATTGTTGGCAAAGTGGAAAGTTCGCTGTCAAGAAAAACCCGATGCATGCGACGCTGGTTGTATGCAGTTAACGACACGAGGGACCAACTTGTTCTTCCCCCTGTCTGAGTTCGTTTTGGCAGTCTATCCCGCAAATTGAGAGGCTAGCACCGAGGTAAATCTTACAGATACCCGGATTTCTACACTCAATGTGATGCGACGACACATCCCACTGGACGACTCCACCCGATAATGCTAAACGTTGTTGGGATGTCCGTTTCCACGACAACCGATACAACGATAATTATCGAGGCTGACAACAGTCAGCTAAATTTCAGATTTCTCCCCAGTGATAATCTGAAAGTGGTGCCTAGATTCTGCAGAATCTTCACCTGTAATGCGACGCCTCAATTGCGTCCTATCTTCACTCTGAAGTGCCGCTTATAAGTGACGTGTGAGCTTACGTCATCTCCTTGGAACTCTGACATTAATAGTGAGTAATAATTAGCACGGCTAACGCGCACATACTTAACTCTAGGACTCCAAGAAAATGAACACTGTTATATCGTTTGCAAAATAAGAGTTTTAATGTTAAAAGTAATGCTTATTTTACATGTGAACTATTGTTAAAGCGGCCCCATTTGCCGCATAAGAATTGTATAATTAATCTTTATTTTATATTTTGAATTTCATCATTTTCATCTCCCCTTATTTCCCAAGAGTGTATGACATTGGAAAGTTGAATGAATGATTAATCACTGTGCGAAAGAGTAGTGCCCCTTTTAAATCGGGAAATAAATAACCTGATTTAAACATCTTTCAACTCTCTTGTTATTCATAGTTTTAGAGAGGGACGAAAGAATTGTACTATTGTTTTGCACCGTTCATCTGTTCGTCCATTTATTCACATTTATGATACACACTCACAACACACACCGCCAATAAAACGTTCCTTGGCATGACATTAATAAATTGGGCCCCACCCAAACATCAATGGTGTATGTCATGTGTGTCTATGTAACAACTCGACGCGACGTAATACTGGCACACGTCACGGGCTTTTCTTGGAGGTGCACCGGAGCAGGCCAAAAATAGACTTCACCCCTTGCATCTCTAACTTCAGCTCGGGTCGGCTTGTAACGAGCCGCCCGTTTTGTGACAACTGGTCAGGGCATAACTTGATGATATATATAAGATTGACGAGTAACAGATTTGGTAGAACCTACTAGTTAAGCAATGACTAAAGATAAAGTACTAACATTGACTAAACAGATCAATTAGAATATAGTATACATTATAGACAGTGCAACAGCTGTCTTTTCTCAAACATCACTGAAAACTAGACTCTCCATTTGAAAGTTGCAAAGTGTATTGTGAACACAAACATTAAATTGGTTGTCAGAACTTAGAAATCTTGTGTTCTTAAATTCCATGTAATTTGACTTATTAGAAGCTAACCATTTTTATGCTTTTGTAAATTACCAAAGATAGAAATAATGGAAGGATATACACATTTGTAAATATATACAGAGACACGTGAAAGAATGATTAAATGTTAAAATTTTAATCAATACATTGTAACGTTTTTCAAAGATGTAAGTTCACATCAATAATTCAGCTGATAGACTTGGATATAGATTTATTTTTTGTAAAGAAACGTTTTGACTGACAACGTAACTTTTTAGGGGAGATAGAAAGACAGTTAGTAAAAGATTTTTATGGAAGGAAGGAATTAATATTTCGAAGTTATTTTTGGAACACAAAAGCAACAGTGTTATTTGTCCGAGTCCTGTAGCAAAATTCATTCTCCCTGATTGGCACTTTCTCCCTCTTCATTGTCTGCATTCCATGACTGGCACTGTCCTTCTCCCTCTTCATTGTCTGCACTTCATGACTGGCACTGTCCTTCTCCCTCTTCATTGTCTGCACTTCATGACTGGCACTGTCCTTCTCCCTCTTCATTGTCTGCACTTCATGACTGGCACTGTCCTTCTCCCTCTTCATTGTCTGCACTCCATGACCTGCACGACGATTCAAAGAGGTGGAAACCGCTCTGAGTAGTTTAATGCTGGTGACAAGAACACAGCTACCAAGGTTCGTGAAGTTTCTAACTGACCTTCTATCTTTTCCTATCTAATTTACGTAAAGTAAATGTCGAACTGTTTGTGCTGTTCACTGGTAAAACTGACAAAATCTGGATTTTACTGAAAGCATAGGAAAGAAGTTATTAATAATAGAAACTAAGTTGATTATGAGGAGTATTGTCTTTCTTTCATTTGAACTGATATGTTCTGGATTTTCTCATATAAAGTGATGAACTGTATTAATGAATATTCATAAGTCACTACACAAATGACTATGAAGTTATGATCTTGAGACTGATTAGTTTTAGAATGTTAAATTCTGTTAAAATTCGAGGGCTTTTCACATCCTTTGTATATGATTCTTTTTCCTATTTTGTACTCTTTAATGTATAATTGATTCAATTTCTGCCACTGTGCATATTGTTAAGAAGTTATTTACTTTGCTATTAAATTTTCGTTAAATTTTCTTTCCATTTTGCACTTTTTTGTGTATTTAACTGGAAGAAAATCTCAGACACGTACTTCTTTGTGTATTTAACTGGAAGTAAATCTCAGACACGCACTTCTTTGTGTATTTAACTGGAAGTAAATCTCAGACACGCAAGTGGGGGCGAAGGTACTGTAAGAATCACACATATAAGAAAGTCGGACAAATGTGATTTGAACGTGAAGTCTTGCATTACTAGGGGTTATTATGCCAGGTCAGCGTTTACTCTGGAGCATAAGAATCTAGGTTAACTGGCTGGGTGGGGAAATTGTTGATGGGCCACAACTCTTTGGACTTGCATTTCCTTAACCATTTCAACCCCAGTCAGCAGGAAGATAAATTTATATTAAATGGTGTGAACATAAATTTCTCATTAGTTAGTCATCTTCACAATTAAAACATCTGTCACGTGTTTGCTTTACCCACATTGACTATTTTAATTTTGTTCGTATTCCACTTGCTCAGAGTTTCCCACTGAACTGTTTTCAGTTCTTTCCTTTGGTCACAACATCACAATAAGTCCAGTCCACTGATCTTGTGATAAATGTTTTCAGTTCTTTCCTTTGGTCACAACATCACAATAAGTCCAGTCCACTGATCTTGTTGTGATAAATGTTTTCAGTTCTTTCCTTTGGTCACAACATCACAATAAGTCCAGTCCACTGATCTTGTTGTGATAAATGTTTTCAGTTCTTTCATTTGGTCACAACATCACAATAAGTCCAGTCCACTGATCTTGTTGTGATAAATGTTTTCAGTTCTTTCCTTTGGTCACAACATCACAATAAGTCCAGTCCACTGATCTTGTTGTGGTAAATGTTTTCAGTTCTTTCATTTGGTCACAACATCACAATAAGTCCAGTCCACTGATCTTGTTGTGATAAATGTTTTCAGTTCTTTCCTTTGGTCACATCACAATAAGTCCAGTCCACTGATCTTGTTGTGATAAATGTTTTCTGTAATTTCATTTAGTGACACCATCACAAGAAGTCCAGTCCACTGATTCTTGTTGTGACAAGTGTTTTCTAATAATTTCTTTTAGCCACACCATCACAAGAAGTCCAGTCCACTGATCTTGTTGTGATAAGTGTTTTCTAGTAATTTCCTTGAGCCACACCATTACAAGAAGTCCAGTCCACTGATCTTGTTGTGACAAGTGTTTTCTAATAATTTCTTTTAGCCACACCATTACAAGAAGTCCAGTCTACTGACCGTGTTGTGATAAATGTTTGTTGTGATTTCTTTTAGCCACACCATTACAAGAAGTCCAGTCTACTGACCGTGTTGTGATAAATGTTTTCAGTGATCACTGTCGAGAATGATTGAGGTGATGACACATGCACTGTAGATTTTAGCGTTAGTAGATGCAGTGTTAGAATTATCCCTGTGGTTCATAATGCTTGGGTTAAACTGCTTACGCCTTTCTCCTTGAGATCAGAGAAGAGGGGGTACAGATCAAAGGCGTGTGACACTTTTATTCTAAACTTTCTTTTCCTCTCTATCTTCACAGTTGACCTTTATGCCATAAATCAAACGATACTTTTAAAAGTCAAACAGCCCCCTGTAGAGTTAATTATTTACACGACATTAAGTTATTTTCCCACTAAACACTTATATTTACCTAATAACAGGTCTTTCAGTAAGTCTGTTATAGGATTTTCATAGACATTTTCATATTTACATCGCATACATATTTCTTATACTGTTTCTATTTGCATAACAGATTGTCTTGTATAAACTCTAGAAGTATACATTACATATAGAACCACCACTGTGCACTAATACTTGATATCACGCTAGTTTTCCGTAGAGCTGCTGTATAAGTCACACTGGGCATGCCGTTTTATTTACCGCACACGGAACCTTCTTATGAAGCTGCTATTTAATTCCCACTAAGCCTCCCGTACAATTCTTTGCTTTGCATCATACGATTCGTTGTACAGCCAATTGAAGCCCCAATGCTTCTCCAGCAGAATTCTTATTTTTGCATTACACGTTTCCCGCAGAGCAGCTCTTTTATTCGCAAATGGCCGCTAGTACACCTGCCGACGGTTTTACATTTACAATATTTTAATGTCTGTCTGGAAGCTTTTCTTTGAATTCCTTTCGCAACACATATGGTAAGAGAGAGCTATTCAGCTATCATAGTGCCATTACTGAGTGTTATACATAGGGCAGTGCTTTATATGATGCTAGGTTTATACATAGGGCAGTGCTTTATATGATGCTAGGTTTATACATAGGGCAGTGCTTTATATGATGCTAGGTTTATACATAGGGCAGTGCTTTATATGATGCTAGGTTTATACATAGGGCAGTGCTTTATATGATGCTAGGTTTATACATAGGGCAGTGCTTTATATGATGCTAGGTTTATACATAGGGCAGTGCTTTATATGATGCTAGGTTTATACATAGGGCAGTGCTTTATATGATGCTAGGTTTATACATAGGGCAGTGCTTTATATGATGCTAGGTTTATACATAGGGCAGTGCTTTATATGATGCTAGGTTTATACATAGGGCAGTGCTTTATATGATGCTAGGTTTATACATAGGACAGTGCTTTATATGATGCTAGGTTTATACATAGGGCAGTGCTTTATATGATGCTAGGTTTATACATAGGGCAGTGCTTTATATGATGCTAGGTTTATACATAGGGCAGTGCTTTATATGATGCTAGGTTTATACATAGGGCAGTGCTTTATATGATGCTAGGTTTATACATAGGGCAGTGCTTTATATGATGCTAGGTTTATACATAGGACAGTGCTTTATATGATGCTAGGTTTATACATAGGACAGTGCTTTATATGATGCTAGGTTTATACATAGGACAGTGCTTTATATGATGCTAGGTTTATACATAGGACAGTGCTTTATATGATGCTAGGTTTATACATAGGGCAGTGCTTTATATGATGCTAGGTTTATACATAGGACCATGCTATACAGTATATACGATGTCATGGTTAAGTAGGTTTATACATAGGACCATGTTATACAGTATATACGATGTCATGGTTAAGTAGGTTTATACATAGGACCATGTTATACAGTATATACGATGTCATGGTTAAGTAGGTTTATACATAGAACCATGTTATACAGTATATACGATGTCATGGTTCAGTAGGTTTATACATAGGACCATGCTATATACGATGTCATGGTTAAGTAGGTTTATACATAGAACCATGTTATACAGTATATACGATGTCATGGTTAAGTAGGTTTATACATAGGACCATGCTATATACGATGTCATGGTTAAGTAGGTTTATACATAGGACCATGCTATATACGATGTCATGGTTAAGTAGGTTTATACATAGGACCATGCTATATATGATGTCATGGTTAAGTAGGTTTATACATAGGACCATGCTATATACGATGTCATGGTTAAGTAGGTTTATACATAGGACCATGCTATCTAAGATGTCATGGTTACGTAGGTTTATACATAGGACCATGTTATATAAGATGTCATGATTAAGTAGACTTAAACATCAGATAATGCAATATAAGAAACCATGGTTAAGCAGGATTATACATAGGATGCCATGATTATATATGTGATGCCGTGGTTAAGTAGTTTTATACATTGAATAATGCTATATATGATGCCTTGGTTAAGTAGGTATATACATAGGGCAATGTTTTATATGATGCTATTGTTAAGTAAATTTATATATAAGACAGTGCCATATTATGATGTTAGGTTTATACATAGGACTATTGTATATATGATGCTATTGTTAAATAGGTTTATATATAGGACAATGGTATATAAGTTGCTATTGTTAAGTAGTTTACACATAATACAGTGCTATATATGATGCTAAGATTTTACATAGGACAATTCTATATAATAGCATGGTTAAGTAGGCTTATACGTAGCAGAATGCTATATATGATGTCATGACTAAGGTTAATAAATAGAACAATGCTAAATACGATGTCATGATTGAGAAGGTTTATATATAGGACAATAGTAGATTGTAAACAAAAGAATGACCTACATACAAATATAAATTTATACACCAGAATCAGAGCGACATAATGCTACACGTGGAAATAATTCCAAAACCCTCACAGAATCAAAGACCACCCACTCAGTAACTGAGGTAGGAGAGGCAAGCTTGTGTTTAGAAAGGGAGGCGACAGGCAAGTACTTCCCCCAGAAACAAAATGCAAAACTATCATGCAAGAGATCAATTACATCATCATGACCAAACAAACATCGAACAGTTACTGCCTGTACTGCAAATTTTTACTTGTTTAGTTATTTATGTCATTTTTTTTCATCTCAAAAGTACATGAATTTGGACTTATCATTCCCAGATAAAGAAGGCAAACCTCCATGACTTTAATCACACATTTCCTTAAATAATCAATCACCTCTGCAATGGCGACTGCCGGAGCCAAAGATGTGTGAAATGAACCAAACTTCAAAGCGTGCCTATCTACAGACACCTGGAATCATTCCCAGATTCATATTTAAAACGAAAATACCAGACTCACCGGTAACCGAGTTCAGTCTGACCCCTCCCCCCACCTCACTAAAAAAAAAAGAAAAGAATGTATCTCTAGCTGATCCATTTAACCCTTTAAACGTTCCAAATTACGGACACTCGTTCTCCTGTTGCGTTTTACAGTCATATCTTCTTTACATTGTTTAACGGGCTTCGTTTAATGTCAGATAATATTACTTAGCCCTAGGAAAGTTTGGAGATTTTCTACCCAGTGAGCATACAAATTAATACCAGCTCGGGGTAACCGGAGAGGTGCATCGAGACTGAATATTCAGGTCTACCTGTGTCTTGTCTCTGATTTGATTTAGAAGGTTCTGACTGCCCGTGCTCACATAAACTGACGAATAGCGACAGCCATCAATGGTTTTCAGGGTTTAGAAGGGCGAAAGGACAGAGATTTAGTATATACTTTCAGGAACCAGACACCAGATGGTAGGTATGATATACGTATTGCTTTCTGTCGGACCAGACACACTTTCTGTTGAAATATGTGTCTCGCTGTTGACAGACCGCACGTTGGGATTTGCGCAGAATTTAAACAGATTACTGCTGAAAGCCGCGCCAGTGACACGGAGACACACAGAGACACACGAGAGCACGTGTACGGACACACTAGCTCTATTAAAAGAAGAAGAATGCACTTTTTTCTTAAAATAGCAATTTCACGTGTGCAGGTTTAAACAAACATCGGTGGACCTGCTATAGAACAGGAAGAGTGAAAATTATGTAGAATAAATACTAAGTATATTTAATTCGAACCGCAATTTTCCTTCCCTTCCAAACCCCTCCCCCCACATAAAAACTTCCCAGTGTCTCATATCCCAGCTCGAGCCTCACAGTACTTTTTCCATTTTACGATGAGCACAATCCATTTGCCTTTTCTCCTTTGAGATTCTTTGAAAGGTGTACACTAATATATATGTGGCTTAAAGAAGAGGATAGATAGTTCTATTAATTAATAAAATCTTTCAGTGATTATCCTGATATGGCAGTCCACACATTCCACCATACACTCATTTCCTCATCAAATGTTCTTTAGATTTTAACAACAAATTAATAACATGCCTTCGGGATTTTAAATCTCCCAAATTTCATCCCACTCAGATAATAATGTTTGGGATTTCGTAATATATATTTTAAATACACTAGGCTACATGGAAGGGGATTATCACTAATTCACTATTACGACCAAGTCAGTACACAAGTATTTTTCATAGTGCATCCATGAATACTTTTACAAGAGAAACGTTTATTTATTTTTTAATATATATATTTTAATACACTAGGCTACATGGAAGGGGATTATCACTAAATCACTATGACGACCAAGTCAGTATATAAGTATTTTTTCATAATGCACCCGTTCATACTTTTTCAAGAGAAACGTTTATTTATTTTTTAATATATATATTTTTTTTTTCCTTTGAACTTGCCGATTGTGAAAGAGTCTCCCTACGGCAAAGAGTTCATTGGACAAGCTGGTTGGTCGAATGTGAAAGAGTCACCCTACAGCAAAGAGTTCATTGGACAAGCTGGTTGGTCGAATGTGAAAGAGTCACCCTACAGCAAGGAGTTCATTGGATAAGCTGGTGGTCGACGTTTTTAGGGGAACACTTCCACCGGTAGAAAAAAGTTCCCTGCAGTATTGTGGTACAAGTTACATCATGTACAGTTGCTGCATAGCAATACACTTTATATAAATCATTTATAACTCAAAGATGATGAGAATGAAAGGGAACAAAAGATAGTTATACAATAATATTAAATAGAACAAAATTCCAGTGTCAAAAATAAATATTGTAATTGCACTAAATAATTAAGTGAAGACTGCCTGCCGTCATCATAAATTCAAAGAGTCTTAGGTTAGCATTCACATACATGTATGCACATACGTCAGTTTATTTGTCAGTTAGTCAGGAGTGGGTAGAACCACATATCAAGATAACTATTGCAACTTGTCGTACATTGACTTAGACAATTTAAAAACATGCACTGGTGTCATCATTCCAAGAGCTTGCCACATTGTCTTGGACAGTGGACATTGTGACTCTTTGAACTCAAGAAATAAATAACAAAGCTTGCATGCATGAGGGGGGGAGGGGAGAGTTACTTGTGTAACAATCAAACTTAAAATCACATAAATTATGACACATATTTTTATATTAATTAATTTCTCGAATTAATTATGTATCCTGTCAAATTCAATTTAAGATTATTTCTTTCTGACCCATTATTTTGGTGAGATAGCCATAAGAGAAACCTGCTAGATATCAGTTGTTTATACAAGAATTTTAGATAGTCCTGCCTGGTCATGTTCACATGTTCACACACAAATGAACCTATGTAGCCTACTGGCAAGATGTCAATCGTATAAGCCAGGGGTCTCCAAACTATGACCCTTGGGCCGCATGCGGCCTGCGAGGCCCTCTCATGCGGCCTGTGGAGACCTTTTTGTCTATGGAAAAAAAATTACTGAAATTTGCATGTGTCCTGCCAAGATCAGCCACCGCTAAAATTTTCTATCTCTAATCTCTGAGAGTTGAGAGGGAACAAACAACTCTGACCCAGATTCGAAATAAAGGGGCGTTATTGATATGGGTCACTGATTGTTACATATGTCGGGCATATTCTTAGTATCCAGTCCACCCAGTCATTGATATACGAGCAGTCAACTGTGACTATTAGACAAAGCCATTGAGTTGCAAGCAAATGACCTCCTTAGGGACAAGTTCAAAGAAGGACTGGTGGGTTTTTACCAGTTTTTGCCCAAAACTTCCATAACTTCCATAAATCTTACACAACACTTTTTTTTTTAGAACAGTACTACCTTCCTAGAATAACATAGTAAGGAGGAAGGCCCCACAGGAACTCTACAGAAACTGAGAACATCAAGAAGATGAAAAGTCTCCACGCAATTCCTGTGGGGGAAAAAAGTGAACGTAAAGAAGAAGAATGTACAGAAGAAATTAATTACATTAAGCAGTTGGAAGTGTGTATATATATATTGGGATGGGGGTTCAGAGGCTATGTAGCAAATGTACAAGGCCAGGACACAGCAGGTGAGTTGTGGTGAAGCATGAGTTGGGTCAGAGAGATAGTCATGGATTGATCTGAGTTCGTGAATGTTTGATTTTGGTGGACATTATTGTCAGTGCTCTTTAGAGAATTGTTATTTTCATGTAGGTATTCACATGTACATATGAAGAGTCACATGTGTGCATTCATGAATCATATGATAGCATAAATGCTAGGGTTTTTTTTGTACGTCTGTGAGTGTTTACAAGTATAGTTAATATGTACAAGTACTAATGTTTGCCGATTTATATGCACATATATAAATAAGGTTGTAAAAGAGTGTGTTTATGTCCATAAAGATGTGATATTATTAAAACGTGTATACCAAACGGTAGTTCTAATATTGAAAACTGAATGTCATTCCCCACTCAACACACAAGCGACAAGATGAAATTCAAGACGAGCACATGAAAGGAACGGAAATGTCCCATGGCCAAGCATGCAAGATCATCTATCCAGTGAATATGACAGGTGTGTAGCTTTAGTGTATTTCCATACACGTAAAACGGAAATTAGCCCACCTGTCACAAGCAGTCACGTGGTTAGCTGTGTGGATGCTTTCAAGAAATTTGTGCTCAACCATTCTTAATTTGTGCTTGCTATATCTATTGCATGACATAGTGGGACTATCATGCTTGCTATATCAAATTGCTATATCAAAACATGACACTGTGGGATATGAAAATTGATGATATTGCTAAAGTTTAGAGAATGGGAAGCAGATAGAAGTGAATACGTTATTAAATCTATATTCATTACTAGTTTTTGCCCGCGGTTTCACGCGTGTAAATGTTTGAAGAATATAGACTTGTAACTATAAATTTGTGACCTGTCACCACAAAAAGATACTTAAGTCGCGCAAGGCTAAGCCGAGAAAAACGGCAAAAACGAAGGTGGGGGTCTACATGGGTGAAATTGAGATTTTCATTTTAGCGTGTTCCCAAACCATCGAACAACAAATTACTAGCGTGTTTTTCCTTAATTCGAACTAGAAATAGCTTTATTATTATTTTTTTGTGACCTACTGTCTAACTTCGAAGGAAAAATATGGCCCAAAAGTGCTATAATCTGATGATCGTAGACGGTAGTATCCCTGGCTGAACCTCATCATGTTGTATATCAGAATGCTCAGGAAAAAGCCTATTTTTATGCTGACGACACTGGTTATTAATAACGTGTAATCAGAATGTTTTATAAGGCTGTGCTTGGCGTAAACAAAGTGAACAAAGTGAAAAGCGTCAGCCAATCCGCAGACAGTTTATCAAAGCTTACTATAAGTTACCAAGCATGCTCTCATAAAAAGACGGTCGCGATTGGTTGAAACGCACACAAGGGGAGACAGTTTCGTCCTGTAATGCGTAATGCAAACATGGAGAAACGAATCGCTAATTTGTTGAATTCATGTAAAGAAAGCAACATCTTAGAAAAAGAAAGCATTCAGATTAAAAATTTGATATCTGATTATTTTGCTAATGAGGATGTAGCTGATGGATTTACTTCTGAAAGTGACACGGACAGCGAATCGCGTGATCGAACAACGAAAAAGACGAAGCAGACGACAGCTGACGATAACTGACTGTACACTGAAGTGAAAGGTGTGCTATAATTACTGGATTATTTAAACGATATTTTTTTTAAGAATGTGAAAGTAATGCAGCTTTAATCTGTGATTTATTTAGTGGAGCTAGTATCAGATTTAGAAAGAGGTATCAATTCAATATTATGCCTTAATTTTAGAATATTCTGTGAGCCACAATAATCATTCTCGCATACAGAAATTCTAATCGTTATGGCTTAAAAAGACTGTTGTCTGTAAATGATGTAACAATATATTTGTTGTTTATAGTTATTACAGTGTTAGCTATTGTGTCTTCTTCAACTCTGATTGCAAATGAAGCAGATTAATATATGGTTGCTAAGGAAAAACCTCTCAGAAATGTGTTCAATCTTTGAGGCCGATTTTCTCAAAATGGCCGTCCGGACAGTAGTGCACTTCAAACAAACATAACTTTTCCATATTTTGTCCTACACTCTTTATTTTTATATCAACAGAAAGCCCTTTCAATTTTCCTTCTACTGATATATATATCTCAATACCCCCAAAATCCGACTTAAGTATCTTTTTGTGGTGACAGGTCACATTTGTGTTCATCTACAACGGTCGATCAAAGTGCTTCTTTGTTAACAATCTTGCGAATCTTGTTATCTGGGGTGCAAACGAAGAGATTGTCGCTGCTGACCTTGAAGCTCTCGATATATGCAATCTGAGAGAAACAAGCGTCCATTGTGCACAGAGGTCACAGCGGTCTCGGCGGTGTATTAGCCAAGATCAGCATGCACTTGACTTTTAATGGAAAGTGTTTGTAGTTTTAGGGCTATACTAGCGAGCTCTCTGATGGGATACCTTGATGTTACGTATCCTCGATCCTAGCCTATCTTGATTCTAGGGCACTAAGGTAACAGCAGAAAAAGACACATGAAAATAAGTCCAGTACCTTTTTTTTTTTTACTTAAGTCTGCAAAAGCCCACAACCATAACAACTTAATTATATGTATAGAATTTTTTTTTTTACTTAAGTCCGCACAAACCCACAACCATAACAACTTAATTATATGTATAGAGTATACCCTTCAGTGACGTAATATTTCTTTATCTTTATTACAATAAAATTCTTTAATATAAGCAGAATTATAATGCATCTTTTGTCTTGAATGTAATATTGTGCTGTACATTGTTATGCTATTTTAGTGACGTCGATTTCCTAGGCCACAGACCACGTGACAATTTTCATGGCGATAGAAGCACAATGCACATTAATTTCACAGATCAGTGTGATTTGTATTGTGGATGGCAGAGAGTCCGGATGAAAAACTGACAACCTATGTCCCTGTAAACAACACGCAAATCTTTTTTTTGTTAGCTATTCTGAAATTAGGAACAAAATCTTAAAGATGTTTCAATTTATTATTAAATTAGGCAAATGCTCAATTTAAAGACATTACAGTTCTGTTTGCCAGACAACCAGTGAAATCAGAAAAAAATAAAAATGCAATTTGAAAAGTAAAAACAACCATAGTAGAGTATATATAAATTTTGTTTGCTGGCTGTTGTATGCGTCGCTTTCAGTGTTTCCATAGCATTATTATAGGAGAAAATTCTTTGGAAATTGTTTACAAAGGTCAAATTAATTACCCGTTTATGGAAATCTCAGCACTCTAGGTTTGAAATGACAGTGACATTTACAGGAGCGAATTGACGCGTTTAATAGGCGCTAAGGACATTAGTGGCCGCTAACTTAGCTTTGTAATTGCTCACAGTCATTAATACAACAGTCTATCTATCTATCTATCTATCTATCTATCTATCTATCTATCTATCTATCTATCTATCTATCTATCTATCTATCTATCTATCTATGTCTATCTGTCTGTCTGTCTATCTATCTATCGTCACTGCGTCCATCCATAAAGTACCCTAAACTAAGCTGCAAACATGGTCCAGGATAGTGAGAATGTGTACTGCATTATAAAGAAAACCAAAACAACAGTCTATAAGAACTTTGGATTTTTCTTGCTGCCAAATGCGCATACCTTACAGTACAAAGCTTTCTTTACTTTGCAAACTTCACTTACCTTACAGTACAAAGCTTTCTTTACTTTGCAAACTTCACATTCCTTACTGTACAAAGCTTTCTTTACTTTGCAAACTTCACATACCTTACTGTACAAAGCTTTCTTTACTTTGCAAACTTCACATACCTTACAGTACAAAGCTTTCTTTACTTTGCAAACTTCACATACCTTACAATACAAAGCTTTCTTTACTTTGCAAACTTCACATTCCTTACTGTACAAAGCTTTCTTTACTTTGCAAACTTCACATACCTTACTGTACAAAGCTTTCTTTACTTTGCAAACTTCACATACCTTATTGTACAAAGCTTTCTTTACTTTGCAAACTTCACTTACCTTACTGTACAAAGCTTTCTTTACTTTGCAAACTTCACTTACTTTATTGTACAAAGCTTTCTTTACTTTGCAAACTTCACATACTTTACTGTACAAAAATTCTTTACTTTGCAAACTTCACATATTTTACTATACAAAAAAATTCTTTACTTTGCAAACTTCACATATTTTATTGTACAAAAAAGTATTTACTCTGCAATTGGCGCACACTCATTCGCACACTGGAATCTTCGATCTGCATGAATGCAGTCTTAAAGTATACTTCCAGTTACAAATAAGTCCCTAACGGCGTCCCGCCACCTTTTCAACATTTATACTCACACTTGCATACACGCTCCCACTATACATTTATTCAACTTGTTTAATTTAAAAAATAGGGAAATAGGGGCTGAGTTTAGTTCCCACCAATGAGAAAAATTGAGCGAATTTTTGACATAATTATATATATCATGTTAGAAAAAGTCAGAAGAAATGAAGAAAAACAGTTGACTAAAACTTGATAGTCCTTAGACTCAAAAGCTTACCTCCAACAAGCGAAAGTACACAAGAAAATAAATTTAAAAAATTCTTATCCCTGTCTCTTTGAGGCTGGTCACGATTGCTATATCAGATTGCATCCAGGGTATAGGGTGGGACAGGTAAGTCTTAAGTCATCATGGTGTCAGTTATGAATAATAACACGAGCAGAACATGAAATGATAACACATGTGAGTTAGAGTATTAACTGTGTAAACACGCATCATATTTCAGATTGGTAATTGTCATTTATTGTATGGCGTACTTTTAGTACATGTATCTGTCTTTAAAAAAAGTTCATTTATTTTGTTTAAATATATAGATTGCTAGAAAGGGAAAGATATACACACTTCAATAACTGTTTTGTCTCAATAATGTCTGATTTTTACATTTATTACTATATTACAGTAATATTATAATATTATATTATATTAAAGTTATTAGGAAGTGAATACTCCAAATAGTCTTTTGTTCAATATCTACATTTTGTTTTACAACACTGATGGCATCCTCAAGACATAATCAAACGTTTATCATTTTATAGTTTGTCTCCCTCAAAAGTGCGGATTTAATTTTTATTTTAAATATGATGCATTTTCATTTTCATAATCTAATCTAGTATGCGGTCAAGTGTTACTTAACGTACACTTTTGTGTCACGCCTAGTGTTACAGTGAATACTTTGGACAACCAATAGTTATCAAAATTCCTGGTAATACAAACTGAAGAGAGAAATATTTTCTTAAATGATAGATTCAGGAATCTATTTATTAACAGATTGCAATACGTAACTCTCTTCCGTCCGCTGATAGGGTGACACAGGCATCAGTGATGAAAGTACTGTGTGTAGCATGCGTCTTGGAGTCTAGCATGGTGATTTGCTATTGTTTCTCCTTCACTAGCATGGCAGTTGCAATCATAGATCTGTTCATATATCTCCATTCTCCCTGTATACAAGCAGCCTGCTGACCGTGGTACCAATACCGAGCGTACAGAGGTCTAAAACTCAAGCCATAATGCTGAGCTATTTTCAGTGCCTGTTTGCAGGGTCAGAGAAAATTCTTGGTTCGTTGTGTTGACATCTTCCTGTCTCACTATTTCAATGTTTTGAATAATTTAAAAAAAACAACTCTTTTCTAAGAGAACGCACCGTGCTTTATTTAATTTTTTTAATTCTACCTTCTCACACACTTACTTAATGTAAACTGTTAGTTTGGACAACCATGGATACCAAATGGTTAAATAATATTATATTTTCAATGAAAATAATTTCTAATAATTTCTACTACTTTCTTTCTTTTAATTTTGTCTATTTTTAGCAGACAAAATTTCTATTATCATCTGTGAATGTAGTACCGTGATACAATTCTCTAAGTCCCTTTCCGCCTAAATTGATATATTGAACACTTTCATGCATTGATGAGCAAAACACGTCATTTATTCTAAGATGATCATTGTAAACAAACTAAGTACAGTCTTATAGCTAGACTGTTATAGATGATTTTATTTCACCAATCACAGTATTCTTTATGAATATGAGATCATCAATCCTATTGTGTCCTGCAACTCAATATAATAATGTGCACACTGAAGCATTTTAAAAATAACAGCAGCACACGAAAAGAAAAGTTTAACTCTCACATGTTAGTAGACACTGTTTTGTCTTTTATCTTTACATCCTTAAGCAGTTTAGCTTTTCTCTTTTAATATATATTAACTCTTAGCAGCTCATAGCCAATTATACTTAAAATCACAAAATGTCGTGCAAGTATTTTAACAAAATGGTAGACAAATTATGGTTAAAATCACATTGCAGCATGTAAGAATTTTAACAAAAATGGTAGACAGTTTATGACTTTATATTGCTTAGTCTAGAATTATTTTGAATCACATTCAAAATTTCTCAAAATTTAAAATGCTCTTTATAATAAATATTTTCCATTCAAAAATTGGCTGATAATTAATAAATGCATTAATTTAAAAAATACAAATTTAATAATTTTAAATAATAACAATATTATTGCATCTTATCAGAAATTGCTAAGCATGTTATAACCTTTGGTAGACACATCTACATAGAAAAAGACATATTTTGTTTTCTTTTCTTTTTTCTTTCTTTTTAGGAATATCTTTGAGGAATCAGGTGTGTGTGTATTGTTTTCATCTGACATTAAGTGTTTGACACAGTGCTTGCTGAAAGCCTTTTGGTTCCTGGTTTGGCTATGGCACTAGTTACTGCTTTTCAGACATTAAGAATTAAAGTCATTACTTTGACACTCAGAGTGTCTTTTCATTCTACCAAATGTTTAGTCAGGATATTAATTTTCACTGGGGGCGAGCCATGTATCCGCCTTTAGATTAGTCTGTTGATCATCCAATCATATCATTGGATCATATCCATGCCTAAACTCAAGGATGCAAGAAGAGAGAATGTCACGGTACCAAGACGAATAGATACAGTACAACACAGACTTATTTGTAATCATTAAAGTGATACTTAATTTGGTATAGGAATACGCTAACTAGTTTTGGAGTGTATAAATATGACACGGTATGAAAGAAATTACTATATCTGTAGCATTGCTAGCTATTTTATAATCACGGTAAGAAAGAAATCAGTATATTTCTGGCATTGCTAGCTATTTTATAATCACGGTAAGAAAGAAATCAATATATTTGTGGCATTGTTAGCTACTTTATAATCACGGGACGAAATAAAACACTATATTTGTGGCGTTGCTAGCTACTTTATAATCACGGTAAGAAAGAAATCAGTATATTTGTGGCATTGTTAGCTACTTTAAACTCACGGGACGAAATAAATCACTGTATTTGTGGCATTGCTAGCTACTTTAAACTCACGGGACGCAGGATATGCCTCGATGCGCACGAGTTGCTCTGTAAACACTTGTGTGCACTCCTCGTGGTAGGTCTAGTCACTCGTGGAGGTGGGCCTGATGCTTCGGCAGTTACGGCAAATTGATGAGTATCGAGGACAAAATGGACGCTGTAAATTTGCTTGTTTATACTGCTTCCGTTTACACCGTAAAATTCGAAATGATTTATAAACGTCAAGAAATGGAATGAAATATTTAAGATATTACTGTTATTGGGTTTTTCTGTGTATACATGTGTATGCGTGTGCGTATAAGCAGGGGTATAAATTTGCGAGAATAATTGTCTTGTGTCTGTCAGTGTTGCTATTTAAAACTCTGTTTGCATAATGTGTGCTGGAGTAAATTTGTTTGTCCCTATTTCTATACTTATATATTTGTTGCCAATCTTAATGTGACCCAACCTTGGGCAATCATTGTGATGATACTTTTGTCAAAGTTTGAGTAAACAACTCTGGTGGAAAGTATGTTACTCTAGAGGAGTAAATTTGCCTATCCCTATTTCTATACTTAATTGTTATATAAATTGTTAAATGTCAAAGTGACCTTACCTTGAGCACTGCTAGAAGTGCTATTTTTAAGTGTTAAAGTTGGAAGTAAACAACTCAGGTAAAGATTGTGCTATTGATTGGTTATGTAATCTAAACTGGCTTTAGGTGGATGAGTAGCTTTTATTATCCATTTGTTAAAATTTAAAAGAACGAGACCAGCCAATGAGTTGTGATCAATGTTTATCTGTTGAAAAGAATTTAGTTTTTAATCACTTTGAATTTGGTGTGGTAGAGACCAGTCATGAAAGGTGGCCATTAGCTTAATGGGAAGAATCAGCTTGTTTTTGTTTTCACCAGAGTTTCTCAATTTACTCTCAATAAACCACTATAACCATGGTAGACACAAGAAGTATATACCTCCAGTGTGTAAGTGTATGGACACAATACATTCTGTTGAGGTATTGAGGCAAAGTATACTTGATTACTTCCTAGAATTTCTGGTACAAAGAAGACTGTAAATTGCTACACTGCTGTTCTGCTTGAGGGAATTACTACAGTGAAGGAGCGCCAGATTAGCCTCAAGAGAACAGCGGCTCATCAGTGTTGTACAACATACAAGAGAAACACGTGAAGAACTGACAGTTTTGTTATGACAATGACCTTGTGACTTTGTTGCGAAAGTGTGTGAAAGACTATTGCAGCAATGGCCTAGACAAGGTTACGTGCAAACTATATTCCTATAATCTCTATAACTCATTTTATGTTCTCTGATTAGAATTACCCTGTGATTTATATTGACACTAATCTGCTGAATTGTGTGTTAGTATTTAAGACTGTATAGGTATTGACATTATTTGAACGTAATTCATGGAAACATTGATGTCAAGTAATCTTTTCATTGTATTTGCCACATGTTTACTTGATTGTGGATTTAATAAATTTATTGTCCTTCTTACACATATTGATAACCATGTTAGAAAAGATAGTGGGTTGGTGGGGGGCTCACTAAATATACTTTAAAAGACGGATTTATCTTCTCTTTGGGTAAGATGTTTTCTACTTACAGAAATATTGTGTGACAATACATTTTTTAATGTTGTGGAAGAATGAAAACATTTCCAGTGTCTGCATACTCATCGAGTGAGAGAGACGAGTGGTGTCTTTGAGAGAATTATTAATAACATAAGATTCTCATCACTTGTAATTAGTTATGGATAATTAAATAATAATAATAATAATAAATCCATTACCTAGTATGGCATTGGTGTCAAAGCTAAAAGTTGCTGATGCAATCCTAACCAGTTCTAAGAGGATGAGCAGTTTTGCTAATAGTGTAACACTTCTTCATAACAACTTTACCCAATGGAGATGGATTAAAATTGCTTTGTTGAAGAAAATCTCTATTCTAATCACTTTGATTTGAACAAAACTTGAGTCTGGTTATAAAGGCAATCGTTAACTTATGGTAAGTTGACTGACTGATAAAGAGAGAATGGATTTGAAAAAGACCAGGTTCACGCAAAACCGCTAAGGGGTTGATTCAAACTTTATATTTGTAAATCCATTTTTATTTGTTTCCTTTATTACGATGTATTTATTTGTTATATAATGAGAATTAATTATTTTAATTTGTCATACTTTATTATAATTTTTAGCTATAGTTTATATATATATATTTTGCATAACGAACTTGTGTATGTTTATGTACAATTACTGTCAAGAGGTTTATTTTGAGGTTTTATAAAAAGTCACCTTTATTACTACCAGACTTCATATTGAACCGCAAAAGCAGGATTTGCAGTATAGTCAAGTTTGTCATGCATTGTTGAGAGGTTTTGTGCGTTATTTCAGTGTCTTTGTTTGAATTATTATTATTATATTCTCCTCATGCAAACCTCTGAGCTTGATATTTATTTGAAATAATTTATTCGCACTTGCCCTTGATGCAATTTACATTTGCTCGGAGGCGAGTCTGAGAAATTTTGCGCATGTCAGAGTTCAAGCAATTTTCTTTGTATGGAAATAAAAACCTATCAGTCTCTGTCTGACAGATAAAGGGAATGACAGTATATAATTGTCATCACACTCGAAATTTGAGTAATGTGTCAAACACGCGTCTGATACACACACACACACACACACACACACACACACACACACACACACACACACACACACACACACACACACACAAAGTACACGAATTTCCAACTGCAGTATAGACGATAATGGTTTATTGAGAAATAAAATACACGTGTACAGATATAGATGACAAATACGCGAACACGCTGAAGTTGGACATGAATACTTTCATTAAAATACAAAACATGTTTGCGGATTTAAGAACAATACACAACATTACCAAAACACGCACATGTACGTCACATAAATCTAGCCTGCGTTCTGTTGGCATCCAATACATAAATTATCATTAGACTGTTAAGCGCCCCTTATCTTTCCTTCACAGTTTCCATCCAAATTTGAGAAAGAGCGAGCAACAGCAACAAAAAAAAAGAAGACCAAGAAAAATCACAAACAAATAACCTTAGTACTCGTACTGCAGATAACTATTAATATTGCTACAAATAAAATATGCCTTTGTGTGTGAGTTGAGTGGACCTCATATTCCTGCTAAAATCAAATGAAACAATAAACCTCCAACAAAAGGGCGTTGTTAATAACGAGACTTTGAGAGCACGAAGATTGTTGTGAAAGGTTTTACTTTTCTTCCAATATTGCAAATTAAATGAATTTTATTTTTATCTCTCTGCATTAGTGTGGGTCTAATCTTTTCTTTCTTTTTTTTAAAAATCCTGTTTCAAGATAACTATAACCCCTTTCCTTTCAATCATGGGTTAACAATTTCCAGGGTATGTAATTTCCCTGCTCTTTTGCAGCTCGACCGATATTTAGACATATAATTAGACAAATAATTTCGCCGAAAATTTGTTGAATGATGCAATTAAAAGCGAAGGTGGTGGAGAACAGTGTAGAAGAAACTATTGATTAAATTTATAGATTTACTGCCGTAAAAGTTCAGTGTAGAACAAATCATTGATTAAATTTATAGATTTACTGCAGTAAAAGTTCAGTGTAGAACAAATCATTGATTAAATTTATAGATTTACTGCAGTAAAAGTTCAGTGTAGAAGAAATCATTGATTAAATTTATATATTTATACTTCCGTAAACATCACTGTATACAGAGGATGTCGTCAAGATTTCTCAAAAAAGATTCTTATAACCATCATCAAAGTTTGTAAAAAAAAATCCGAAACAAAACAAGACAGGGTTTAAACTTTATTGTCTAAGGCGAACAATATACAATAGATTAGATTCTATCTACGGTGAACAATACACAATATATTAAATGTTATTTAAGGTGAACAATGCACAGTATATTAGACAATCACACTGATATTTACAATAGAATAAGAAGAGCATACATTATACATAATACAGAGAGTAATATGAACTCCCAACAGAGATATTGGTACGCGTAAAACACAGGAATATATAGAAAGATAGTAAGCAGGAATCTGAATGCACTGGGGAATGGGTGTTTAAACAAATTAGAAACAGTTAATATAGACAGGTGGTAGAAAGATAAATAATAGGAAGGGGCTGTTAGGTAAATAAGTAGGTAGGTTGATAAGCAAGTGGGTAAGCAAACAGATAGATATGGAAAACTTTAACATTAATACATGTAATGTAAAAGGAAGTAGTAAATCACTATTGACCTGCTGAATTTTGTCGTGACTGGATCGTCATTTACTTCTTTGAACATACATCTTCTCGATGGACAAAACCATACGCCTTGAATATCATACCCACATTCGTAAAAATAACATTAGTGTGTCTTAACTTTCTTTAAAAGACGGCGATCAATCGTCGTGAATATAATAAAAATTATTTATATATAGTAATAGGAAAAACCTACCACATTTGAATACTAACAGTGTTCTTTCATTTTCATAAATATCTTTCAAAAGCTGGGGGGAGTGGTGGGGGAAGAAGATAATTTGTACTAGTTTCCAATAATAATATATTCTCTCGTTTTCGACGAAGATAACTGCTGTTCTGTAACTGATTACCAGTAACGAACTGTGAAACAGTGTATGCTACATTTGCCATCTCAAAGCGGTGTGCGATTGGTGAATGTTTTGTCTTTAGTAAAATAAACACCAAAACTCGAAGAGAACATTCAACTCTCACAAAGATACCATCAAAAAAAGAAGCCAAACGCTGACGTCATAATGTGACGTCACTTACTGACGCACAATTTCTTTCAAAATTCTGCATGCCGCAATAGTGAATTGTGAATGTATTTCTAATATACTGGTACGTTTATACTGGCCCATCCCAACATTTAGACCTGACATCTTTCGATATCTTGTACATTCATTTATTGTACTTAATTAAACAAATATTCAGCAAACAAACAAGAAAATAAATGATGAAATAAAATAGTTTTTAAAAGAATACAAACATTATAGAAGCAAATATATATAATTGACATTTTAATGAGTGGCAGTGACGCAATGGCAATACGACACAGTAACTGTGACCTTTCTTTCGTCCTTGCCAGACGATAGTGTATTTCTGAATTGCAGGAGCTGAGTGCCTACATACTGGTAATTATTATAATTAGCAAAATACATTTGTAATGATATCACGAGTGCCGTAATCAAAACGGACACCTCGAAATGACACTGTGTTACACACGGACGCAATTGTTCCATCTGCTACACACTACAACATTTGAGTCCACCGTTTACACAGTTTTTCCAAAAGCTACAACTGATATTAAACCTGAAAGGTTATGTAAAGACTTGTAGCCTGATCTCAGTAATACTATTCCCATGGACACGTGACCCACTGAAGTGTAGCGGTGGATAATCTGACCCGCGCAAGACGGATAAGGAAGATTAAACTCCGATCTGTTAATTGATAATCAGAAACGTGCAAACTATGATACTGAAGCATCTAATGATATATAGAACTGATTGTTTTTGTTTCTATTCTAACGTGCCACATAAATATATAGCATGTCTACATTTATCGTTTCAGGAATATTTAGAGCAAGAAAATAACAGGTCTAATCACACAGTCTTGCGCGAACGGTACTCCAAAACCATTGAAATGGAAGATAATGACACTAATTATGAACATGACTATGTCTGTTCATAGAAAAAAAAACAAAAAAAAACTAGCAATGAGTTTAGCGCTGCATTCTCAAAGGTCAAATCAGTACAAATGTAATACGCGTTTCAGTGGATGATGAAGTTCATACGGCAAACTGGTCATTAAAATACAAAACATAAGTTTTCAAACAATGGTTGAACGCAACTCTAGCAAACTTTACACAAAAAAAATCATATGTTAGTTTAAACAATATTACACGTCTGAACACAACCAATACTGATATTGCATTAAGCGGGGAGGTAACCTGCAAGGAACATATATTTTGTTTTCAGAAACGCGTCTTTGCCCTGAAGTTCTCAAAACTAATATCGTATAAATACGGGTACAATAATGCTTTTTGTACAGAAGTATAAGTGAAATAAGTTTCGAATTCTTTCAAAATAATGAACAGTATTAATATCAGTCTGGATCCAATGCCCTTGACTTAAAGTGTAAAATATTTATTCTATGGCAAAATTAAGAATGCAATTTATTATTCATGCACAAATATTAACTCAACATCACCATCTCAACAAGCAGCCAGCAAGTCTCATCTTTGCTACATATCCTTCTTTAAAAATGCATTCATTCGTATTCAATGAAATAAATTTATGACTGCTTTGAAATGGTATACTATCAAGCGAGTCGCTGAATGCTCCATTCATGCCTGCAGTTTTTGTCAATAGCTTGAATTGGTCTATAGCGTTTTGACCTTCATTTCTGTTGAACCCGACGACCTAAATAAAAGTACTGTCGGAGAATGTTCAAATTAACCAGATGCTGACCTATTTCACCAGTTGACCTAGATTGGGTTCACTGACCTTTTTATAAAAAGCCAATGTTAATAGAAAACAAAATTTATAAACCGCAGTCTGTTCGTAATTACTAAATCTGTGTAGTATCACTGTACTATGTTGGCAAGTACAGAAATGAAAAGAGACACAAGAGTGCCGCCACATTACACGTTATGAGGCTCCCTTGCGGTACACAAAAATATCTGACTTTGAAGTTGAAGTTCCAGGTGTTTCATTTTCTTAAATTCATTCATTCATTTCGTTTCATTTCTCTATCAATAGTTCTCTTATATGCGAGCATGGCAAATTAAGTCTATGAAGTCTTCCAGTGTATCGTGATTTGCGGGTTTCGTCCTACATGACTGCTGTTGTACATGCTGTTGGTGAAGACATTGTTGTCTAATGATTTCTCAGTCGCGAAGACTGTCAAATGTCAAATGATCTATCTATCAATAGCGAATACACTTTTGTCAAATGATCTTTCCATGGCGAAAACATTGTTGCTAAATGATCTCTTAGTGGCCAAGACATTTTTTGTCACATTGCTGTCAAATGATTTCTCAGTGGTGAAGACATTGCTGTCAAATGATCTCTCAGTGGTGAAGACATTGCTGTCAAATGATTTCTCAGTGGTGAAGACATTGCTGTCAAATGATCTCTAAGTGGTGAAGACATTACTGTCAAATGATTTCTCAGTGGTGAAGACATTGCTGTCAAATGATCTCTCAGTGGTGAAGACATTGCTGTCAAATGATTTCTCAGTGGTGAAGACATTGCTGTCAAATGATCTCTCAGTGGTGAAGACATTGCTGTCAAATGATTTCTCAGTGGAAAACCGTTGTGAGTATGGAATATCGTCGGTAAACATGGAGAACTTATACAAACGCAAACAAAAGAAACAATCCGAATGAATGAAGTATACCCTGGTTGATATGTGTACAAAGAATTATTCGTCGGCAGAAACGAATGCTTTTGTTCAAGTTTCTATTTTTTTAAATTGAGTAAACTCAAACACTTCATAATGAATTATACACTTTTTCTTCTGTTTCTTTACTTTAGGTTTCATTGTAAAATGTAACATTTTTGGCATTATTCGAGGAAATAGTAAGCACACTAATTTCAGAAAAGATAACTTTGAAAGGGAAATTTCATATACCTGTGTATATATACACACACGATCCTGTGCATATTTCTCTAATGATCAACATTGCATACGTCAAACAAGTGAAAGGGTGCATACTATTTTATTGCTAAGAAATGTGCGTATTATTTTCAATACTTACAACCCACGTACAGTAGAGTCAATGTATGTCTACACGTACAGTACAGTCAGTGTACGTCTACACGTACAGTACAGTCAGTGTACGTCTACACGTACAGTACAGTCAGTGTACGTCTACAGACACAAGAAAACACTAACCACTAATGTCGCTAATCTTGAAAGATGGCGGAATCGGACACTGGGCACTGATGACTATTGCACCAAAGTTCTGAGGTAAACAGTGCAGACCAAATGGAACGCCTTTGAATCTTAATCTTTTATTTAAAAAAAAAATCAATCAAACAAAACAATAACAACACAACAAATGAATATTCGAATACTGCATGGCTCAAAATAAGAAAACTTTATGGCGTCTTGAATGGTGCGATGTTAATGATAACCAAACGTTCAAGCTAATGAACATTGTTCACTTAAGGAGACTGTGGTCATGAATTATGATAGAGTACGTGTATCTGTGTGAACTCGGTCAAGCACTAGACATATAGTTAATGAACAGCGACAGGAAACTGAGGTAAATGGTGTGTACTGACTAAATCACAGGCCTTCAATAAAACAGAAAAACTTCATGCACCAATACCGTTATACTATTATTTAAATCAAAAGTAAAATAATATAACCCCTCCTCCCGCTACTTTGCACTTTTCTGAAATATTATTTAATACGTAAAGCATCTCCTGTAACGAGAAAAATGACATCTTCGAATCAATAATAGTTACAAATATGTAAAAGAAGTGTGTCATGTATAAATGTTATATCTGTTCACTGTCATGATAAGTGTTATTATATCTATTCACTCCCATGTATAAGTGTTATATCTGTTTATTGTCATGTATAAGTGTTATATCTGTTCACTGTCATGATAAGTGTTATACCTGTTCACTGTCATGTACAAGTATTATATCTGTTCACTGTCATGTATAAGTGTTATATCTGTTCACTGTCGTGTATAAGTGTTATATCTGTTCACTTCACGAAGTCTTTAGGGAGGATTGGGGGGGGGAGGGGACGTGATAAAATATTTTAAACCAAATCTGTGGATCGTGTATAACGTACATACATTATAACTATACACTCTTTCACAGCGGCTGTAAATATTTACTTCAAGACTGTATGTAGTAAATGCCTTTAGTGCACAACCAAACTCGGTTAAATCGGATTATAAAAGCGATATTTCGTTTGTCCGCAGATGGTGCACACGTGTTCAAAACTGAAATACAATCACAACACTCTCCCTTCCTCTTTGTTTTAAAATGTTGAATTAGAAAATAGTTCAGATAGCACGTAATATGTTTTCGTTAAATGCTGATTAAGAATATTTGTAATAAAGTCGTATTTCATTGGAACTGCAATTAATCCGTTCACGGCCCTTTTGACCAACGATGAACACGTGAACAAAATGGCTCAGTTTTGCTTTTGGATTACTGAATATTTTTTTCTTTTAATATCCAGTTTACATAAAACTACACCCGTTAATTTATTGTGAGAAGTAAAACATAACTCTTGCAGTGTGTTAAAACAAGTATGTAATAAAGCAAGAAAAAATAGATCAGCGTAAAATAAAAAAAATGTAGTTGTATTTACAGCAATGAGCAGGTGAAGTTTACTGCTTCTGAAAGTTAACGCTAGTACATTAGCAACAATTCAATTGTATGTCCTAAGTGAGAAACTAAATTGAAAAAAAATCTGCAATTGCTCTTTATGGCTGGAAATCGTTGAGCTTCTTGTCTCATTTCTTTCTTTATTATTTTGGAAATTCCTCTCCGCAATTCTTTCAAATTGCAAAAGTTTTTAGTATGTTAATGTTTAAATATACATTAGTATGCGTTAAATCATGCTTCAACAATACACACTATAAATTATAAACATTTTTAGCTTAAAATGGGATGGGTGTGGAATCTAATCTTAATTGCTATACTAGTTAATGTTTTTCTTGTTTTCACTATTGAAAATTGAGGACAAAGTAAGCCATACCGTATATTAAGAATATATATATATATTTTTTATTAATTGCAGGAGCAGAATGACAAAGGAACATAAGCATTCTACTTACAGACAAAGCACTTATTTGATTAATGATTATGTAAAATATGCATATATTAGTTACATTCCAATATCCGCTCAGGCGAGACTAACGCAAGAGCGTGAAAACAATGCAATGTGTAGTCTTTCAAGCATTAATTGTAGGACTTGACAAGAAAACAAATACAGAAAAACTCCTTTCTCTCTTCATCCTCACCTTTGTAAACATTTTATTTTTACAGAAAATGTTTCATGTTTGCATTCACTTAAACCTCCGACTCTTCTTTCACTATTTAAAAGAAATAAAAACAAACTGGCAGTCACAGTATATAAAAACTTTCGCTTCCCTCCCCTTGCCAAAGCCAAACCAGTGCAACATGCAAAAGAACAACCAAGTTGATTCCAAACTGCCGCTGGCCCATCCCTTAAAAAATAAAATTAAAATAATAATTAAAAAGAAATCTGTAGCAATAAAGCAATGCTGCTCATATGAAGATGAAGCTGTGTTCGATTTCCGCGTCGCACGTGCACGGTTCATGCTGCTGGATCATCTCCCACTTGCCGTGACAGTGACTGACGTCGACGGCCGTCCAGGCTGTGACGTGGCGGTAAACTCCGTGGCCCATACAGCGCATGCCGATCTCACGGTTCATGGCCACTGGCTGGCATTCGACGCACACAGTAGCGTTTTCTTTGAGGGCAGCGGCCCACTCCGTGTCCTGGCAGTGTTTCTTGGTGTCCGTCACCCGGTACTTGCCACAGTATCTGCAACATAAATTCAGACAAGGATGTGCCACAGTGCAAAATAAATACACGTTTCCCAGCAGGGTATGTTGTTTATGAAGCCTGTTATACTAAATACGATACTGAAACTGACTCTGTTCATGTTTAAAATCATTATCAACACAGAACGCCGGATCAATCTGTATATCTAGCTAGACCAGTTTCAGTGTGAGTCAGTGAATGTTGCTATAACATTAACAGTGAAGATCTTTAAAATTCGTGAATCTATTTTGATGTTACATTAATTATTCTAAAGTAAGCTTTGGCAGTTTTGATGTTATATGTGGTTCTATAGCAGCAATATACTGGGTGTGAAGTGACGTTGTCAGCTGTAAAACGTCATCGATATTGGTATTAAAGTGAAGGCTATGAAATAGTCCTTTGTGTCCACACTTTAACATTTTCTTTTTATCTGTTTTGATATTTCAATGGAGGCAACCGTTACCAATAAGGTATGATGTTAAACTGTCTACTCGAGAAACACTTGTTTCAACTTTACTGTTACAATGCAAGTCAACTGGCAGAAAGTAGGCAAAACATTACAGAGATACTGATCATTGTTGCTGAAAACAAGATAAGGCACTAGAGTGATCTTGGATCGTGGTTGCTGACACAAGAGAGGGTACTATAATTCTGACACTCAAGTATCATTGTATTAATTGCACTAACAGCGACAGAAAATCTAACCGCCCCTGTCAGCTAAGTAACTAGGCATTGACATACAGCATGTGTTAGATGCAAAATGTGTAGAACTTTTATGAAACGTCAATTCAAGCAATGTTTACAATTCCACTTGTATACAAAAAAAAACCACCTAGAAAAGTCTCTTGGACCGTTACCTGGCACTCTCATTCTATATGCTAACTTAACATTCAAATTATTCACACAAAAATGCTCTACTCAACCAGTCGCCTTGTACTTCACTGTATGACGAACAAGGAATTCCAGCAGGGAATTCAGGGTTCTGGCTCATGGGAAGTGTTCTATGACCCTAATACTTCACTTACGAGTTTTGATCTAAACAGTTTTAGCTTAAACAGTGCCATCACATACGTGTCAGAATCAGGAATCACATACGTGTCAGAAACAGGAATCACACAATTACACACAAGATAATAGAATGGCAGCAGTGTCAACAAAGTGAAATATCGTAAAATTGATAGATGCACAATAGAGAGTGGAATCACATAGAGTAAGAAACAACATCACATAATTGTACAACAGACGGGAAAAGAATAGAAATGTAAAAAAAAACATTGGAATCACATAAGAGTAAGAGACAACGACATCACATAATTGTACAACAGACAGGAAAAGAATAGAAATGTAAAAAAAAAAATTGGAATCACATAAGAGTAAGAGACAACGACATCACATAATTGTACAACAGACAGGAAAAGAATAGAAATGTAAAAAAAAAATGGAATCATGAAAGTATACACAATAAATGGTGAAATCGCAGAAGAAAACGACTGACAGTGGAATCAGAAAGTGTACGACAGACCGAGAAATCACAGCAGAGTTGCAAACTGAATCATAGTAATGTAACATATACAATTTCCCTAAATATAAGCAACAATATACGTGGCCTTCACTACAACACTGAAATTCAAACAATCAATCCATCATTGCAACTAGAGGCCTTAGACTGGTAGAGCTTCCACCAAGTCTGTTGTGAGAACATATTACAGGCACAACAAACGCAAAACAAAGGAACGAACGCAACTTCTAAAACGATCATTAAAATCTTTAATTCTAGAATTAAAGGAAACAAACACAATAAATGAATGTTGAATATTCAATAAGCAAAAATTAAGGACTTTCCAATCACTCCCATTACCTTTAATCAAACACAGGTGGGAAAGAAACAAAACTCAAAGATAATGATGAAATAAAGTTAATAAATAAAAAGTTAATAAAGAAACCAAAGTACGTCGGTAAAGTAAGAGACTTCGAAGAAATCATTTTAAGCGAGTTCTTATTGCTGTAGACTATTAAACTGAAAACGTCCGATGCCATTTAACAGGGTACGTGTTCTAAAAATACTTAATGACAGCCCCATGCCCAATCCAGTGATACTCATCAACAAGAGCGGATCTTGTCATGCACAGATTTAGTAAGTAGAGAGCTAATGCTGAGAGAAAATACAGTTGTTATTGTTGCACAAGTTAATCCTTTTTTTATAATGGTGTGTGTGTGTGTGTGTGTGTGTGTGTGTGTGTGTGTGTGTGTGTGTGTGTGTGTGTGTGTGATTTGGGTGCAGTGTAATCACATTTCCTTAATTCGCAAGCCACCAGCATCACACAACCACTGACGTCTCAGTTAGATTATAGTAAGAGCAAATATTAACTTTTTTTTTGTCCCTTTCTCTTGTGCTAGGGATCTGTTTGCCATGACACTTCCATGGTTAAACAGCGTTATGTTAAGAAGTACTTGTACAAATAAAGAGCCTCTAGCTCAACGAGTCATGAGTGACGATCCAGCTAAACACTTGTTGGCATGGAATGAACAGAGAGAGAGAGAGAGAGAGAGAGAGAGAGAGAGAGAGAGAGAGAGAGAGAGAGATCTAAGTGAAACAGCAGGGAAATGTAATTTTTTTTAAAAATTCATATTGATGTGTTTGTGCGTGTGTGTGAAAGTATTCATGTCCAACTTCAGTGTGTTCGCGTATTTGTCATCTATATCTGTACACGTGTATTTTATTTCTCAATAAACCATTATCGTCTATACTGCGGTGGAAATTCATGTACTTACTGTGTGTGTGTGTGTGTGTGTGTGTGTGTGTGTGTGTGTGTGTGTGTGTGTGTGTGTGTGTGTGTGTGTGTGTGTGTGAGTGAGAGTGTGTGTGTGTGTGTTATAAAGTTACATTTTTATACTTTGCACACATGCAATCAGCAGAACAGGAGGATAAGCACAATGTTATTTGCTGTTCACAGTACAAGTCACCACCAAATGTAAATATGTTCCATTCAGCAAACTAACCGCAAAGCTGAAACGGCTGACCTATTATAAGTGTAATAGCAGTTCGTATTTACAGCAGGATGGCCCTTTTGAAAGAAAAGAATACATTTGTAGTGTTATCTCTAAGTAAATAAATAGCTACAACCATTCCCAACAAATATTGAAATGATTGTGATACGAAACAAACTGATTATTTATGTCGCAAGTGTTTTTAACTACAGATTAACAATATGCATAGTCTTAGACATAAAATGGCCATACTCATTCAACTCCCACAGTCTGACAGTCACATTAGACAGACAGACATTGACAATTAGATAGATAGATAGATAGACAGACAGATAGACAATAGAGACATACAGATAGACAGGCAGACAGACAGACAGATAGATAGTATTTGACAATAGAAGGGTAGGAAGATACAATAATTCTGTGTAATTGAAGATAAACAATCATTCATGGATGTTACCTACAGCCTTTTAGTTTCACGTGCGATTAACCCTTTTAGTTTCACGTGCGATTAACCCTTTTAGTTTTCTTGTGGAACTCATGTGCAAATTATTTTCATCTCTTTTCATTCTCACCTAAAGTTAAAGCCTGCAAACACTGACACTAAAAGGGGTCTACTCACCTGTATCTTTTCCAATGGCATTGCCAGATGTAACTCATATCTTGTTTTACCAATTTAGTTTTGCGCAGATTTGTAATTAGTGACAGATTATGATGGTGGGTGGTGTTTTTTATTCGGATGGGAAAATGTGATCTTTGATCTTAAAATGCATAGTAGTCACAAGCAATAACAACCAAATCAAAATAAAACTAAGCAAATGCTTTTATTGTGTACTTTCTCTTCTGCAGTTAGAGATTGATAAGAAAAGATGAGCGTGAGGCGCGTCAATCACAAGAAGAATTTGATGACAAGGCTCCGCTATGCATAACTGGTCCGAAAAGATACACTGTCAGCACACCAATGGTTACAATCTTAGAGAAAACGAGCGCACGTGTATGAGATTGGGAGGGAGTTGGAGGGGGCGAAGGAAACGGTGGACACCCTATCAGCAGAGGAATATTTGCGATGCATAAGGTGATGTGTAATGGCCAGACTAGCGTCTTGAGAAAGGGGAGACTACCTTTAACCCTTTTCCTGCGTCAGCGATTTTGAAAATTCTGCTGGATGGGGAGGGGGGTGGCTGGTATTTCCTGTATCACTAAGCCTCAAAATAAATAAAATAAACGCAAATCGTAATCCTGAAATAAAATCGTAAATATTTTTTTTAAAACAAAGAACTCATGTTGGTTTAAGATGCATTTTGAAAATTATTTAATAGACTGCCCTATCCAGAATGTTAGAGAATAGGTTTTGTTGTATATCGCGTGAGTTCATATATTCTGCATTTGTACGCTAACTCGTGGTACTTCAGTTCAGGCAAAGTACTCCCATAATTAAGTTGAAATACATCAATTCACCCATAATTAAGTTGAAATACATCAGTACATCCAGAATTAAGTTGAAATACATCAGTTTACCCATAATTAAGTTGAAATACATCAGTTCACCCATAATTAAATTGAAATACATCAGTACACCCATAATTAAGTTGAAATACATCAGTACACCCATAATTTAGTTGAAATACATCAGTACACCCATAATTTAGTTGAAATGCATAGTAACCATTTGAAAAGAGTATATTGCACACACGTCTACCTTTATTACTGTCTTTGCTATGAACTCCAAATAAAAAGGAACACACAAATAAATAAATAAATAAGTCGTTCCCTAAAATGTGTTGATTTTGCAATAAATATATTGTCAGTTATTACCGTTACACGCAAAGGGAGCACGCATTTTGTAAACTGCTCTGAAACACAAACATATGGAGAGTTGTTCCAGTCCTGCTACGTCACGTCAGAGCACAGGTCTGTAGGCCTATATGGAGTTTTACCTAAAATCCTTAGACAAAATAAATTAGTGCGAAGAAACAAAACGCAAACAATTCATAAAGAGGGCTCCCCACCCCCGAAAGTATTCAAAAAGGAACGTACACTACATTCAGAAAGAAAACTGCCCAAGTACAAGTGAATTCAAAAAAGGAACGTACACTACATTCAGAAAAAAAACTGCCCAAGTACAAGTGAATTCAAAAAGGGAACGTACACTACATTCAGAAAGAAAACTGCCCAAGTACAAGTGAATTCAAAAAAGGAACGTACACTACATTCAGAAAGAAAACTGCCCAAGTACAAGTGAATTCAAAAAAGATTGCTGCCCACGTACAAAAATGAAAAGCCGGCGAAGCTAAACATACTACATTCAGGAGTGTACGTGATATTTTTTTTGTCTCTCGTATTTAAATTCCCCTTTTCAAAAAGCAATCTACAGAGAGTCTTAAAATATTTGAGAATTTTCAAACGAAATAGCAAGTAACTGATTGCAGAGGACTGTCGTAACACGGCCGTACAGAGAATATATTAAAGCGACGTATTCTTACAGGTTATTGAAAGAAAATGCAGAAGTATAAATTTCGAGATATGGTGGGGGTGGAGAGGTGGGGAGCAGCACGTACACAAGTATATACATCTGCAATACCTCACGTTTGTCTGGCACTAGAGAGCTTTAACTGCCTACAGCCAGAGGTAACTGGATCAGTGATTGGCAGAGAAAGGGGTGGGGACTGAAAATGGATGAATGCGACCGCGGTGATATTGGTGAGAATTGTTGGACTCATTCGACCCCAGCCGCCACCCTCAAGCTGATAGTAGTTGCCCACCCATGTCGTGTTTCTTTGTAATTTCTGTTGTTTTTCTCTCCCTTTTGATCTGTTACCAATGTACACACGAGCGAGTGTCGAGCTCTCCATCATTTTCCTTTCTCCCCCTCGCCACTTATAGTCTCCTCCTTGTCAATCACTTCTACACGCAAGCAAAGCTAAAAGATAAACACATCTATCTATCTATCTATCTATCTATCTATCTATCTATCTATCTATCTATCTGTCTGTCTGTCCATCCATCTATCTATCTATCTGTATGTCTGTCTGTCTGTCCATCCATCTTATCTATCTGTCTGTCTGTCTGTCTATCTATCTATCTGTCCGTCCATCCATCCATCCATCCATCTTATCTATCAACAACAATTCTATCTATCATTTAAAATTATTAAAATGAATGGCATTTGAGTGTGGTAGAATATTAGATATCTGCAACATTGAAATCGTGGTTAAATTCTAAGCTAATAATAGTAATTTGCCCATTCTTATCTAACTCTACACATACATTAGTAAAAGTCTTCCTTGTTATTAAATTTGTTTAACACACTCGTACACACACACACACACACACACGTGTACACAACACAACAAACACACACACACACACACACACACCACTTGTACTGCATCTAATTTGAAAACTAAAGCAATAACTATTAAAATAAACTGTTTATATTTCTGCAAAATACTAAATATATTACCATTGGAACTTTCCAATGGGATTCTGTATACATCTATATCTATCTATCTACCTATCTATCTATCTATCTATCTATCTATCTATCTATCTATCTATCTATCTATCCCTTACTCTTGTCAACCGTTGGGGCACCATTGAGGACCTGACAACCAGTTTCCTCCATTCCATTCTGTTCTCTGCTAATCTTATCGTATTGCTTAGTTTATACATATATGTATGAGAAATACTTTGGTAACGTTCATCGTTCATATTTCTCTTTTCATTGTGTGTGTATGTATGTGTGTGTGTGTGTGAGAGTGAGTGTGTGTAAGTGCGTGTGTGAGTGCGCGTGTGTGTGTGTGTTGATGTTTGTTGGGAGGGGAGGGGTTTGAACATAACTTTTTACCAAGACAAAATACTGTAATATTGACTGAATACATTTTGTACGCCTGTGTAAATAATCTCTGTGCGGTGTACCGAGGGTTTTGTAGGAGGGTGAGACCTTGTGACCTAAATAGAATTCGCACCTGTCTTACCTTACTTTCATTAGACGAGGTCATGTAAAAGCCTAAATAATTTTAAAACCCATACATTGTGCATGCACTGGACGATCAGAATTTAAGTTAGTATGTAATTACACACACAAACACACACACACACACACAGAATACGTAAAGATGGCAGCTGTGGTGACTGGCGAGTTGTTAGTTACTGATGTCTCAGTAAAAGATATTTTCAGCAGTTAAATATCAGGTCGATGTAAATGAAAAGAACTGCTCGTGGTTTTAAGTAAGCCAGCCATTTTGTCACCGTACAGATCAGTGCCGTGAGATGTGCACGTCCGATAACTTCTTTATTTAACTGCTGATCAAGAGCACTCTTCGTGTTTTCTTTCTTTGTTTTTAGGTATGGCAACGACATCCACTGCTCATTAGCAGCACCGACTCTTCCGTGTTGTCTTGCAAGAATAGCCGTAACTACAGGAAATTAAATACAAGTGACGGTGTAATTTGGTGTATATATTTATTGATTTATCTGGTAGGTGTAATTTGGTGTATATATTTATTGATTTATCTGGTAGGTGTAATTTGGTGTATATATTTATTGATTTATCTGGTAGGTGTAATTTGGTGTATATTTTTATTGATTTATCTGGTAGGTGTAATTTGGTGTATATTTTTATTGATTTATCTGGTAGCAAACAATTCGTTTACCATGCACATTGCGAAATTTACACCTGAAATGAAACAGATGATTTGCTGTCATTTGTGCATTCATAAAGGGCAGAGGTCAATAAGCAAATAGGAATAGGCCACAGTCACTAAATGTGTTCCTAGGCTGGACGACTAAAAGACAGAGTGGAGTAATACTGGTTGCACATGCCCAGGCAAAAGGTACATAAACACAATCACAATGCGGTATTACACATCATATAACTATAACCCCCGCCTGTATATCCATTATTGCAGGCGATTATAGCTGAAAAGGGGGTGGATCCACCATCTAACCGTCTCTCAAGTGGACCCCATAATGAAGTAATCACAGACGAATATTAAGTGTAATTATACTTCACCTTCATAAGGTATCTCTTCATTTATATTCCACTTGTACTGAACTTTGAACTCTACAAATGATATGCTACATATCTGAAAATATGCTAGCCATTTTGTAAATTTATTTCATGTCAGCACGGAAGAGACGAATAGCTTTCCTCATCTGAGTCCGCGTACTCAGTTTGTGGCTGTTAGGCACAATTCAGGTAAGGCCAACCATCACGTCTTTGGTAGATAAATGCCTGGGCCAGTAATAAGCAGTGTGTCTGTAAAGCGCTTCCATTCTATATCACATATTTTTCATTGCATCCCCTTCCCCCCAAAAAAAAAAAAAAAAAAAATGAAGAAAAGAGATTTTACATACAGATAATTTTCCATAAAGTTCTAATATTTACGAGAACAAATGAAAAAATGAGAAAAAATGCGTTTGCCTGCGCGCGCACATGTGTGTATTGGGTAGGTAGAGAGAATATGCTGACTTAAAGGACAAACGTCATTATGTCAGTTGTCAAGACTGCTTAAAAGGCGACGACTGCACGGCAGGGAACTTTCTGCCTTGAGAGCTCTCCAATGCGATACCACTGGCGCCTGAGAGGCTGTCCTAGTACCAGCGTCGTGCCTCTTACCCGCGCACTGTTGGACATGATTATGATTGGTCGGACGAAAAATGACATCTCGAGACTGTGGACTGTCAACATGCATCTCGGGGATCAAGTGAAGCCGAGTTCGAGCCAAGCGGTGACAACTCTTACCGACTCCAGTAAAAATCACTTTCGCCTTCTTCCACAGGATTCGGTCGCCCTGACTGACAGAACTGTCAGGGATCAGGGAAAGGGAGAGCTGCTCTAATTGCAAGAACGTGTTGGGAACAAAATAGCAACAACAATTGTATACCAGCCGAGTGTCCGTGTGTGTTATGTTTGTTAACGTGTTGGGAACAAAATAGCAACAACAAATGTATACCAGCCGAGTATCCGTGTGTGTTATGTTTGTGTGTATTTTTTCCTTTCATTAGTTAGTGTAGTTTGCTTAAATATGCCTGGACGATCATGACAGACAAAGATAGTCTCTTCCAATGGTTATGAAAGTTAACATGCCTTAACAAGTGTCCCGCCAAAGAAAGAGGTGCTAAGGGGGAAACCAATATGGGCGATTTTGTTGTAGCTAGAAGTACATACGGTGATGTGGGTGGTTTGAACCTGGTAACACTCAGTACGGATAATTACGCTGTTATTTAAATAGACACAAAGCTTTTTTGTCCGCATTTTATAAAATCCTTTAATGGGTGTAAATTAAGGGTTGGGTGATGGGAGCGTTAATTTTCTGGAAGATTAATCAGTTAATCCCGCTTATCACAAAACGATTTTAGAATGACGCATACCAAAATAAAGAGGAACGTGCATACATTTCGAAGGATGTATTCAAAATACACATGGACCTGGCAATGATTTAGAAAGATGTATTCCAAATCCACACCGATCTTGTATTGGACTAGAAATATATATTCGAAACCTACAAGGGCCTTGCAATGATTTAGAAAGATGTATTCCAAACCCACAAGGGCCTTGCTTGTATTGATTTATAAGGCCGATTTTATGGCATATAGGATTTTGCCAGTATTATCTCCTCAGTTGAAATGTGTGTTCGTCTTTACAATACCTATCTGCAAACAGTTTTCAAATAATCACTAAGTGTATATTAAAGTATTTTTAAAAATAAACAAATGTGGTTGTTCAATACTTACGTTGCTCTTGTAAAAATCTGATTAAAGTATTTTTAAAAATAAACAAATGTGGTTGTTCAATACTTACGTTGCTCTTGTAAAAATCTGATTAAAGTATTTTTAAAAATAAACAAATGCGGTTGTTCAATACTTACGTTGCTCTTGTAAAAATCTGATTAAAGTAACGGTCGTACAGGTTTTTCAGAATTCCTTTCCATGGATCGTACTTTTTCATTGTCCGGTACTGACCAAACTCAATCGGCAGGATACGTCCCACTTCTGCAACGAAACAAGCATAACATTTGCTTCATTACTCAGACTGTTTTCTAGAGTCGGCTCGATTTACTTTTTAGTGATTTTTATTTTTAATTCCATCTTTATTCCAAACGTCTTTAAACTTTAACGAATACGTTATATTGAGATCATGATGTAGGGTTACTGGCCATATTTATGATAAGTTCACCCCTCTCCTATTTTAATATATCCAGGAATCTTTAATATCTATAAGTTCACCCCTCTCCTATTCCTATCCAGGAATCTTTAATATGCGGAGAACTGCAGCACACAGGCCCCACTTTATTACTCACCCCCCAACAAACTAGCAAATGCAAGCATATTTGTCTGAGTTAGGGAGGAGTCTTCTGAATGCAAAATTCTTGGTCCTGGTCTATGGGGAGAGATTTTTGGACCGCATGAACGAGCGGTTATCGCCCATGTTCTCTGATATTCAAGGTCATTGTATTCTTTGCTGGATCCTAGCTTATACCCGACCCCAACCGGAAGTCCACAATGCTTAGATGACAAGAATCCACTCTAGTGTTTTGGATGATTCGCGTTTCACACTTTGTTCTTTAGAAAAAAAATCTTATTCATAAAGATCTTCAGCGCACAATGTTCTTCCCTCGAAACCTTCCTCCAATATACCCCATCTTACCCCGCCTTAAATGGATCGGTCCATTAAATGACTCCTTCCAAGAGGGACTACTAAAAAGAAGTGAACGTTCTATATAATAAAAAAGAACACCGTCAATGGAGACAGCATTTTATGGAGCGTTTAAGCGAAGATTGTCGTGTTACACTCATGTAACAAATGAACTAATTGCCTAGCACCTACTCGTGTTTCATCCAATAAATCCTGATACACGAGAGCTAGTTGCTGCCCATTAAAGCACAATACTAAGATTAGTCCGCAGACATGTTGTTTGATTTATACTACTATATGAGTTGATCCATTGCTTAAAGGGGCTATCGAGATAAAAAGAAAATGTGATAATGGGAGCTATGTGCTGAAAGGAGTTATCTAGATGAGAAGTTTGCTGAAAAGGCTTATCTAGATAAGAAGTTTGCTGAAAGGGATTATCTAGATAAGAGAAATGTTCTGTAAGAGTTGAATAGGTAAAAGAAAATTGACTGAACTGTGGATTATCTAGATGAAAAGAAGTCTGTTAAAAGAGATTATCTAGATAAAAGAAGTCTGTTAAAAGGGGTTATCTAGATTTTTAAAAAGCCTGTCAAAAGAGGTTATGTAGATAAGCAAAAGCCAGTCAAAAGAGGTTATCTAGATACAAAGAAGCCTGTCAAAAGTTAATATCTAGATACAAAAAGCCTGTCAAAAGAGGTTTTATAAATAAAAACAAGTCTGTCAAAAGAAGTTATCTAGAGACAAAAAGCCTGTCAAACGAGTTATATAGATAACAAAGAAGTCTGCATAAAATGGTGATCTACATACAAGAAAATATACTTAGCTAAGATTATCAAGGTAAAAGGAAGTCTGCTAAAAGGGGTTATCTAGATAAAAACAAAATATACAAAAGCCATTGTAACTAGAGTCGAACAGACGGGAGCGATAGAACACCTTACCTTACATGGGTTGATGAGTGGTTTGGTAAATCAAAGTGTGGATGCCTGGTGTTTATGAGTGGTTTGGTAAATCAGAGTGTGGATGCCTGGTGTTTATGAGTGGTTTGGTAAATCAAAGTGTGGATGCCTGGTGTTGATGAGTGGTTTGGTAAATCAAAGTGTGGATGCCTGGTGTTGATGAGTGGTTTGGTAAATCAAAGTGTGGATGCCTGGTGTTGATGAGTGGTTTGGTAAATCAAAGTGTGGATGCCTGGTGTTTATGAGAGGTAGGAGGAAAAATGAAGGAGAGATATATTACTGCTATAACTAAAAGAAGATTCAGTATTATAAATTTTTAAACTATGCCTATAACTTGCATAAGTATATTTTGTTTCTAATTTAAAAAGAAGTGTAAGATGTATAAAGATGTTTTGTTTGGTCTGGATAGATGGGTGGTAGGAAAATGGTCACAATGCTTTACAAAGATGGTTAGGGTGAAAATGGAAAATAACCTAAGACAAACTCAAGATCGTGTTTATGAGTTTATAATTATTTCATCTTGTGACTAGGTCCGCCAAACTCGAGATTGTGTTTATGAGTTTATAATTATTTCATCTTGTGACTAGGTCTGCCAGTGAGACTCAGCGAGGATAGTTACCTATTTGTTTTCGTGAAGCACTAAACAGAGTGTCACGCATCATCCAAAAGTACACTTGTTAATTAAAGCGCTCTCGAGTTATCGCCCTTTTTTCAGACTACCCTATTACAGGAAGAGCAATTCGAACAGTCATGTCTAAATACAGACAAGCTAAATTGGCTGCTGGCCAGTGGAATATGTATTTGCTTCCTGCAGATGACGGATAATGCACATAATCTATTAAATGGATTTCTTGGCTTTATAAATGTGAATCGCTGAGTCAAAGGTTGTTTACATTTTGCATAAACTGAAATTAGGTCATGAAAGAAACTAGAACACATAAATGTGCAGCAAAAGATGTGTGGTTCACACTACATTTGTCTCCATGTAAACAATGTGAAAGCAAAACATAACTTCAGTTATCAATATTATCACTAACAATAGTGATCAAAATTAGGATAAAAACCATATTACTTTTCAAACGTATAAGAAAGTAATGTTAAGTTGTTAAACAAAATGTCCCTCTGATAAAGGGGCTATATTTTTTTTTTTAAAAACGGATCGAGCCGTTTTGGGAAGAATGAATATTAACTGCTGGAATTTCGCATCTCAATCTTTCTTGTCTTGCATCTTACAGAATGTGAATTCGCATTAAGGAATTATAAGTATGTTGTATCTTACAGAATGTGAATTCGCATTAACGTATTATAAGTATGTTGTATCTTACAGAATGTAAAATCGCATTAAGGAATTATAAGTATATTGTATCTTACAGAATGTGAAATCGCATTAAGGAATTATAAGTATATTGTATCTTACAGAATGTGAAATCGCATTAACGAATTATACGTATGTTACATCTTACAGAATGTGAAATTGCATTAAGGAATTATATGTTACATCTTACAGAATGTGAAATTGCATTAAGGAATTATACGTATGTTACATCTTACAGAATGTGAAATTGCATTAAGGAATTATATGTTACATCTTACAGAATGTGAAATTGCATTAAGGAATTATACGTATGTTACATCTTACAGAATGTGAAATTGCATTAAGGAATTATATGTTACATCTTACAGAATGTGAAATTGCATTAAGGAATTATACGTATGTTACATCTTACAGAATGTGAAATCGCATTAACGATTTATGCATATATTAGCAATTGACTTCATCTTAGTGAATGAAGTCGATCTTATTTCACATCTGATGCCTTGGGCAGTTGCCCTTCTTCAGAAGCTCTAGTCAAGTGTGCACTCTCTGAAATAGGCATTGATCAGTTGAATACGAACTCTATTTGAATAATCGGGCAGGACAGATAGACGAACTCATTGAATGTTTCGAGATTCGGTAATTGAAGTTCTTTCTTTATTAATATTGTTATTAAATTTTACCTTTGTTATCTTTACCCACATTTGCAAAATTTGTTGTGAATGATGAATGGGAAGCTGGTATGGGGGTGGAGCCAGAAGAACTAATAATTGTAACTGATAAAGGGGTAAGATAACATTACCAGCTAGGTGCATCAGCTGATTTATCTGTTGGTATGTATTTGAATAACAGCCCGAATATATGGCATGCTAGTGGAAAGATAAATCTGGCCTCCAGGTGTGACTAGTATTGAAAGCGAAATAATAATTTAATATTGAAAGTCTGATAGAGTGGCAGGGTCATGAATAATAACTGGACACGTGACACTGCATTTAATAAATATTAGGCTGTGTGTGTGTGTGTGTGTGTGTGTGTGTGTGTGTGTGTGTGTGTATCAGCTAATAAATACTGTTGCAGGAAACTGTAAGTTTAGACTTGAATGTAAGAAAGAATGGAGTTAATGATGAATAAACACGAAGCTTAGCATTTGTTATCTGCTTATATTTTACAGGGAATAAGAAGTATTTTATTGTTATACCCGAATCTCCTGGTTTACTGATTTATAAACCTCTATGACCATGATAGAAGCATCTACACCGAGTGTGTAATTGTAAAGATACACTGCACTCTGTGATGTGTGGTTTGCAAAGTTTGTTGACTACATCATGGAATTTCTCATTCAAGGAATTTACTGGAAATTGCTACAATTGCTGTTCTGCATGAGGGGGCTAATACGGCAGAGCACCAGATGGCCTTGAAAGAATAGCAGCCAATCAGTGTTATACAACATGAGAAGAGAAACATGTGGAATTGACAGTAATAATGTGAACAAAAAACTTTTGACTGTGAAAAGACTATTGCAGCTTTGCCTAAAAATGTTATGTAGAAACCATTATCTCTTATTTCTCTAATTACTCCATTTCTGTTCTCTGATGAGATCTATTCTGTGATTTGTATTGACATTAATCTTTGAATTGTGTTTTAGGTATTTAGATCCTAAGACTGTTTAGGTATTAAAATTATTTGAATGTGGTCTCATGGAAATATTGATGTCAAGTAATCTTTTTCATTTTATTTGTTACATGTATATTTGATTGTTGATTTAATAAATGTATTTACCTTCTTACACATATTGATAACATTATGTTGGAGAAGCAAGTAGGTAGATGGGGGCTCGCTAAATATAGAATAAAAGTCAGACTTACTAGAAGTGTTCTACCTACGGAAATACTGTGTGATGGTAAATGTTTGTCTTTAATGTTGTGAAAGAGAGAAAACGTTTACAGCGCCTGCATATCCACCAAGTGAGAGAGACGAGTGGTGTCTGCTGGAAAATTATTAATAATATAAATTAAGATTTTCATCACTTGTAATTAGTTATGGATGATTAAATGATAATAATAATCGTTATCTTTAACTAGGTAGCGTTGGTTTCATGGGTTTCAAACTGAAGAGATTTTTGAAAGAACTAAACAATTAACAATCAATTAGTCATTCAGACACACATATACACTTAAAAGTGCCTAACACTGATGCGTAAGAGGTACAAAAATAATTTCCAGTTTCAAATTTGTTCGTGACTAAAAGAATGTAACCGTGAGGAACAGTTTGTTTGATGTATTCTCTTCATTTTTAGCTGGAACTTTAAAACTTGCAACCTACTGTGACATAAAATTGTGATCAAACACGTTGTGCAAAGATTTTCGTCTCAAGTAAGGGCCAGACAAAGGCAGGTGTATGACCTAAAAACCTCACGTCTTAAAGGCCTGGATAATTACTTCGTGTGTCAAACAGAGCATATTCACAAATGCCTTAACCCGGTGCATTCATGATAGAAAATACTGGGCACGCACATTTTAAACTTGAGGTTTAAAAAAAAAAATCATCTTTGTAAAGAAAAAGAAAGGGTGACAGCGGCCCTGACCTTGCATTTCTTCGGCCTGGTGCTCGACATTCAGCTGTGTACAGAAGACTTCGTCAAAACCAACGCAGGCCCGCCGTTGTTTTAACGCAGGACAGTGTTTGCCTCCGTTCTCCGGATAACTGGCCACCGAACGAGTTCGCCTGCGCGTACCATAACCACAAGGATTGTCACACTCGGACCACTCAGTCCATTCCAAGACAGAACAATCTTGAGCTGTAAGAAGAGAAACAAATATAACTCGGATAATCCTTCGATTGCTTCATTGAAAAGTTAGAACAATCGAGTGAGAAGACAGAACAATCTTGAGCTGTAAGAAGAGAAACAAATATAAATTCGGTTAATCCTTCAATTGCTTCATTGAAAAGTTAGAACAATCGAGTGAGAAGACAGAAATACAAATTTGAAACAAATATTCATTCTGTTAATATGATCGAAATGCATCGTGGTACAATACATATTAAATAAAGTCTGTAGGTACACAACATTTTTGTTTAATATAGTAAAGGTTGGGCGTAAATTAAACGCCAATTGTTTCCAAACTACTAGATGAGTTTCCATTTTGAACAAATTTCGTTTTAGAGTTTAGGAGAATTCGGGTTAATAAAAGAGGCATATAGTAATTAAATATAATAACTTAGCATAAAGTTATATTTTGTTTTGCATACTGAGTACATAGCAGATTTTACGAGGCTAATACTGGTTTTTCCATCCATTCAGCAGCAAGGACTTATATTGTCAGTTCAGTTCGAATCGTAAATACGTTTTATTAAATTACTGACTTAACCCCCTTGTTCAAGAGTTTGTCAGGGATATGCATGCATTCGATTAAATTAATCCGTACCCTTTTCTATTACAATATTATTGTGTGCGTGCGCGAGAGTTTATGGTGCTCATCACGTGATCAATTATCCACATACTTCCAGTCATTTACGTATGACGTCAAGCACGCGAGAGTTTATGTTGCTCATCACGTGATCAATTATCCACATACTTCCAGTCATTTACGTATGCCGTCAAGCACGCGGGGAAAATGATATAATATGCAGGTGTCCTGGTTTAAATACACTTATCTCTCCATGGTAGCTAATACAAGAATTTTTCAGTCTCCCCTATTCCTCTCTCAATCTCACTTCACCTGTTTCCATCTCCCTCTCCCCACACTCCATCTCTTTCTTCAACTGTGTGTGAGTGTGTGTGGAGTGTGTGTGTGTGTGTGTGTGTGTGTGTGTGTGTGTGTGTGTGTGTGTGTGTGTGTGTGTGTGTGTGTGTGTGTGTGTGTCGTCTATTACCTTCTAAAAGAAAGCAATAACGGGTTACAGAAATTCACAAAGAAGAGACAACTTTATGTATAATTATGCATTTTTTAGTCCAAGCACGACACAATTAATATTAATATTTTACGTTTTTGTTTTAGTGTGTTTGACTGTGGTACAATTTTTACTGATTTTGCTTTCTTTCCCCTCTCCGATTTTGTAAAGTAAATACTGATGTAAGGTCTCGTAATGCAACAGGTTTGCTTTCTTCTCCGCAGTATTTTCAAAACGTTTAGTTTTGTTGATTTCTCAACTGTTTTCGTTAAAGTGTGGATGAATTTATGTAGTCGAGTTGTACAGGCACTTTAGTAGAAAAGAATTTAGTTTACTGATCGCACCGATTATACGTTGATGAAGATTATCGAACTTGCCTGGATGGTGTGTTTGCCATAAGAACATGTCAGTAAGCCAAGTATTACAGCAAAATCTGCTTAGTTTGCCATAAGAACATGTCAGTAAGCCAAGTATTACAGCAAAATCTGCTTAGTTTGCCATAAGAACATGTCAGTAAGACAAGTATTACAGCATAATCTGCTTAGTTGGCAGAGTTACGATTCTTTATTTATTGTGGACAAAATGCAGTTATTTTTCTACTTTAGTGAAATATGCTTAGTTGGATCGTTGTTAAAACTCATAGTAAGTAAAAATATTCGATACTTTTTGTAAGTTGCAAAAGAAAACAACCCAACAACCAACAGCAATTAATATTGGAAATGGAGCTGAAATTATTAACAGACTGTTTTAAGTTTTCGTTTTAATATAGAATTAATTACAGGGTGAATTAATTCTGGAGATATAAAATATAGGTAAATATTTATGGAAGAACTATTTTGTTTTTAACTCACTCAGACCTGAGGCGTAAACTGATTTTAACAAAGAGAAGTTAATGGCTACATTCATCCACACAGAAAATCAATTTATAAAGTCATTTAAATTTGTTTCCGAAAGTATGTATGTTTGAAGAATAGCAGGTAAATAGTAAAATCAAACAGTACATACTATTGTGAAGTGGACATTAAAGAAAAGTTGTCAAACCCAAGTATCCATTGCCTTAAGCAAAATAAGTATGTAAATGAACTATGCATACATTGTTAAGCTATACTGATGTCGTCTGATATTACAAACAATTAGAGCAATAAGGAAGGGTCTTTGTGGGCAGTTACCAATTTCAATTTCCCCCATAATGATACGGTCACATTTGAAAAGACAATTCTAGATAACTCTAGAAACTGAATGACTGCTATTTTTCTGATTCTAAGCCTCATGCGATGATTACATGTCATGAACAAGCAGTTTTGACAGTTTGACAGTTTTGACAAGAAATTAACAAGTCTTAATTAAATACAGAAAAACACAGATGCCCGTTTTTACAAAAAGTTAACGTCTTAATAAGATACAGAAAAGCACAGATGCCAGTTTTGAAAAGAAATTAACAAATCTTAATGAGATACAGAAAAACGCAGGTGCCAGATTTGACAAGAAATTAACAAGTCTTAACTGGATACAGAAATTCAGATGACAGTTTTGACAAGAAATTAACAGGTCTTAATTAGATACAGAAAAACAGATAAAACAGTTTTCGAAAAGAGAAGTTTTGGTGAATAATAAAATATATGGGAAAACAAAATAAAACACTCCTAAGTGTCCTTAACTGTCGACATTTATCACCAATGTGTCAAGTCCAACGACTCATGAAATCTACAGAGGAAATTTTTTTTAAAAGTGTATCATACACACGCACGCGTGCGCGCGCACACACACTACATGCACGCAAACACATTCACCAATATTATTCCTGAGTTAAAATTACTGGGAAAATGTAACATTTTTCTTTCACATTCATAATCAGAGGCAATGTATGTTTTGCCTGACAAGATATAAAAATGACATTTGACATGATTTAGCAGTGTATGTTTTGCTTGACAAGATATAAAAATGACATTTGACATGATTTGGCAAATTATTTGCCCTGGAGATATCTATGCTTTATTTTCACATGACGACAAGTATGGCTGTCGCAACGATGTATTTTATTTATGCCGGTTGTACGCAATGTAATTCGGAGGGTTCCTCCAATAATACCCGTGTTTGTTGCAGTAACATAAACATACCAACACATTCACACATTCAAACACCCGGGCGAACTAGCGGCTGCTGCTAAAACTGTTTAATGTACACCTCACATTGCTAGGTAACATAGACTACGTGGAATTAACGCGATTTCTAGTGTCGAAAACTTCAAGTTGACGAACTGTGAGAAACAAACGCACGGATTAGCAAAAGCATTTACAGACAAGATACAAACACGAGTCCATACTATTGCTCACGGAATTATAGATGGCTGACTGGATTTCGGAATGAGCGGGTAAAGAATACCAAGTTAAAAGAAAGGCGATGGGTGTGTGGACATATAGAGAGATAGATTAATTTATTCATTTCTTACCCTTGTATACATTACACACCACACATGCGCGTGTTGATGCATTAGATAAAATGTCACAAAAGTAAATAATAATCAGACATTTTAAATGCACTAATCAGCAAACACAGCTGATGAATATTATTTAGTAGAAAGATCATTCATATAACAACTATTTTGTGTACATTTCTGTGTCTACACGAAACATTCTTATCAACAGAGTTTTCAATGTGTTGCAGACGTTTCAAGCAGAACGTGAACAATATTACAAACCAACATCCAACAATCCAGAAAAATGTATTCATAGCAAACAGAAATTTCTAAAGTATAGCACGACTGATATTGTAAACATAGTAATTTGATTAGGATACTATCGATTTTATTTTCATTCTGTCTTTTTGCAGACACGTAAGTTACAAATTCAATCTTCATTATACAACTAATGGAAACTTCATTAAGAGTGTAATATCACCAGTTCAATCAGTATTTTAAAATTTCACCGTCAATCTGTTCAATCTTTGCCGATTGAACACACACACACACACACACACACACACACACACACACGCACGCACGCACGCACGCCAACAGTCCATGGACAGCGAATTGTCCTCGAAGTCAAGGTCAGAGAGGACCGTTGTCTGCGCGAAACTACGACCACTCGTGGGGGAGGGGGAAAGGAGGGGACCATTATTTTTTCCGGAATATAAATAAACCTGAAATTGATATAACTTCTTTTCTGGAAGGATTCCCATAATTAACTCTTCTGGACAACCAGTCACTAGACAATAATCTCAATAACCTCGATAAATAAATATCATTAAGCAAAGAAAAAAAGAGAACAACTTTGCATTAGTAGAAAAGACATTATTTTCCTTTCAAATTCTTTTCCTGTCTTAAATCTCTGCCACCAAAACTGTTTCCAGAGCTCACCCTGTGGCCCAAGGAACTTGTCTTACCCATGATAGCGTGACATCAGGCACTGCTCGCCAGCAGCGTAAAGTACGCCGAACGCAATCCAATACGGGCAGATGTTCTCCTTCAAGAAGACGGTGTCAAGTGTCACGAACTTGTACGCATGCCAGACAGGTCTGCTACGTACACTGGAACGAGCGAAGAACCCGAAAGCACACACACGGATTAGGCGCAGAGTCAATAAGTTAATTTCTAAACACTGGCTGCTTCAGGTGTGGGTGTAGGTGAGGGTGGGGTGGGAGGGGGGAATGCGCTTGTGAAGTCAGTGTTTACAATATTACGAAGTGGACTGATCTCGACAATCGAATATCTGCGCCACAATGTCATTTGTTGCTATAGCAACAACAAATTGCTTGATCAGCACTTTAAAATCAAAATGTAAGTAAACAAGATGGTTGATTCATCTGCAGCTTGGCTAGGTCTGCTAAGTGTAAATTATTTTCATGTTTTGCAGTTTCAATCCTGGCAGCAAATAATTTTCAATGACACGGTTAATATGTAATAACATTTTAAATTTTCTTTTAAAGACCAACATAACTTTATCGATCTATTAACCTTTAAATATTTGATTAAACATAAATTTAAAGAAATATTTCTTTATTTTTTAAATTTAAAATAGCAATGCCATGTTTTATTTTTCAAAATATAGAGCGATTGAGGAAAGAAGTCAATGGAGATAAAAGAATATATGCAAGTAATTTGTATACAAAAAATGTCCCAAGTCAAGCCCCAAATCTAGGTCACATGCAGGGGTTTTGAGTGATGGCCGCAACAAGGACTCTTGGAAACACGACATGAACAGTAAACCAAGAGAAGAGTAAAATAGTTTAGAGGTCTGATTAAAAAATAACTATATTTCAGCAAGCAAAAGTTCATTTTAAAAAAACCTGCCATTACGTTAGATAAGCGCTAAGCTGGTATTCATCAAAACAAAAACCACTTAACTGCTCTTATTATTATTTATTTAGTTGCTAGAAATTCTGAGTAGGAGCTGAAGAGATGGATGGGTTAAAGCCGCCGTTTAGACAACAAACAGATTAAAGTTTGTTTTTAATCGATTACAAAATATCATCTTTCCTGAAAATCGCGCAGGCAGCGCGTATAACGTCTCATCAGTTTTCTGTGGGTAGGACTTTCCAGACTTATGGGACACTCGTGGACCCGGTCTGGCAGCCAACCTCCCTGTCCGAAGATTGCCTGGATTATCTTCATTTCGCCCGACCCCGAGAAGTACTACAAAGGGAGTGAGGAAAGGGAAAACGGGGGAGTGAAGGGATGGAAGCCCAGAGACGATTTTTGCAGTTACGAGCAAGGGAGGTAAACAGGCGATGTTTGATCAACCAATATTTTGGGAACGCTGGGAAAAGTCAAGCAATTTAGGACACCAACAGCACAAATGCTTCCGACAGATTTTCATCCGGGCACTAGCAAACTGAAATTGCAGATAAACCTGTGTGTTAGCGATGACAGTTTGCTCTGTACTCTTTCTCCTTCTCCCCCCTCCCCTCCCCGCCGTGTAAGTTTCGATCTGCAATGAATCTCAAGGTGTATTACAGTGGTGTGCCTCATCCAAAGAGGTGTTAATATATAACTGACATTTTGCATTAGGCGTGAAGTACGTCCTCAGGAAGGGTTAATTTAGGGGGCAATGTTCAGTCACAATGTTCTTACTGAATGAACTTTCCGACTTTGTTTTCTTTATGCTGCCAAATTCATCCTCGTAGGCGCCAAACAGAACGTTACGTGAGATCAACTGTTGCACTTTAACATTAGAAGTAAAACACAAAAAATAAATAAAATAAACAAATATGTCGATAGTTGAAGGGTTGAGACGATAATACAAATATGTACAAGTGACTGGACTCTACACACACGCTCTTAAAGGGAATGTGTTTGATTAAATGACTGATTGTTTCATAGCTGGGGGGGGATGGGGGGGATGACAATTCCGAACAGATATTCAATGATTTAGAATACACCATACACATACAAACACAATAAATATTAATAATATGCTGTTGATTATTTAACTGACTATTTCACAGATGAAGTAATGGATTAAACTTTCTTTGTTGCTGACTGTTACGGTAAAACGCTAAAAGGTCCAAATGAATGGCTGTCAGTTTTGAAGTCGTTGTTTCAATTGCTGTACAGGCAGGCCTGAAAATGGCGACTAATTTAGTCGCCATGGCTAGTGAAAAAAAAAATTGGCGACTAAAAAAAAAACTTTAGTCGCCAACTGCGAGTGCGCTAAAATGAACTTTTTTGTGAACAACTATGGGTTTGTAAATTTTCCTATCCGTATTTTTACTCAGCCCGGAAGTCCCCAAATTTTCACTCTTCATTTCCTGTACAAAGATCAACAATGAAGCGATCGGCAAGTGGTGCCCAGAGATCATTCCTCCCAAAGTGGAAGAATGAATTTTCCTGGTTAATTTTTGATGAGACAAGTAAGAAAATGACCTGTGCGATCTGCAAAAAGTACCCAGCATTGGTGGGAAAATGCGACTTCATCACGGGCACTGACAATTTTAAAAAAGAGACGCTGCAATGCCACTCCATTAGCAAAAAGCACATTGCTGCACGCGATGCTGACCTGTCTAGGCAAGGTTCAATAGTGGCTGGTCAGAGTACAATCCATGCGGCGTTTGTTCAGCAACGAACGAAACAGACTGAAAAGGACAATGTGGACTTGAAGTGCAAACTTAACACTGCATATGTGCTGGCAAAAGAAGAGCTGCCCTTTACAAAGTTCAAACCGCTTCTTGATCTTCAAAAGAAAAATGGACTTGATATTTCGTCCACCTATGCAAACCACGTGATGGCAGCAGAATTGGTACACACCATTTTAGAAACCTTCAAAGATGAGGTTACCTTCTATTTCATTTTTACATCGAATTGTGTTAACAATAGACTTAGAATTCTAGCATGATTTATTTATTTATAATGTAATTTCACTTCACTATTGGCAATAGTAGACACAAATCAAAGCATTTTAAAAAAAATTAGATAAACAACAATTGTATTATTAATAGTTCCAACAATAACAATAGCAGCAAGAGATAAAAAAAGAATATTAATAATAAAATAATAATAGTAATACCAAAATAAAAAGACACGGAAGTCAATGACGTCAAAAAGCAAACATGCATAGGCAAAATACAGATTACGTCACCCCCTGTGTGCATGCTGAACCTTTTGCTCTAAACATTAACATAAATAGCAACATGGTTTTTATCGTGATCATGTGCCATTTTAATAACCAGACCGGAAAAATAACTCGTAATGCACTATCGGGATTCTGTCGCCAGTTACATTTCTTCTAGATCTAAATTAGAATCGTAGATCTAAAATCAGTGTGAGAGGATCTTCTCCGCCCAGAAAAGAATCGAGTGATGTCAGGAGCTCTCTAGCAACTGAAACCTTGGAAGACCTCATCAGGATCTCAGCTGATGGTCCTCCACTGGAAGACTTCCAGCCTGAGAGTTCTGCTGCCAAGTGGACAAATTCATCTGGCAGGCCTAGAAAGTTACAATACACTGAGTAGCCGGATGTTCTGATCCCAGCAGATGATGATGATGATGATTGATTATTGATAACTTTATCAGATTAAGTTGAAAGTAAAAATAAAAACATCACTGTAAAACAACACAAAATTGAGCTTTCCTTGTAAAAGACCTTCTTCAGAAAATTAAAAAATATTCAAGCTGAAATATCATAGATGAAATCACACATTGATTTGTATAACACTGACATCATTCGCTCTCTTTCTCTCTCTCTCTCAAACTCCCCTCCCCCCCAAAAAAAAAATATCTTAATAATATCTAGCTACTACTTTTATTAATAAAATTGACACGATACTATAGCTAATAACCACATGACCACCCACATTACCTGAACCAAACAGTATTTTTTTATGTTAGGCTATTTTGATTGTCTAGAAAAAAATTAAATTGGCTAGTAAAAATTTTAGTTTGGCTAGTAAAATTTTTAGTTTGGCTAGTAAAATTTTTAAGTTACTAGCCAAAGGCTAGTGGGACTTTTTTTTCATTTTCAGGCCTGACAGGTGATGCTAATAACAGCCTATTATATTCAGATCTATCTATCTATCTATCTATCTATCTATCTATCTATCTATCTATCTGTCTGTCTGCCTGTCTACCTACCTACTAATCCATCCATCCATCCATCCATCCATCTATCTATCTACCTATCTATATATCTATCTACCTATCTATCTATCTATCTAAGTCCACAGAAATGTATCATCTATGCTTACGTGAATTATTTTTTACAGTACACAACAGCCAACAGATACAGAACTATGAAGAAAACAGAGACGAGTCAAAGAAAGCAGTACTGTTGTAATTCCTACAATAATCCTACACTGCGACGGTATGAGGAGGACAGTCGTAGAATGAAAAATATCGGGAATCCGTCCGACAGACGCCACTGAGAAAGACAGAATATAATCATTAAGCCAGAGCCACAAGTCACGCCATGCTACATGGTCACTCGTTTTCGCGCATTCTTGGCGCCAAAGTTGCATAGCAACGTTTGGAAACATGGAGTTGCGTGAAAAAATATTTGCAATGTGTACAAGTATGCAGTTGCGCGTATAAATACAGACAAAAGAGTAAGTTATTGGTATCGTACAACTATTCTATTTGACAAATAGTGATGTGAACACAGTTTTAAAAATCTTGGCGATATTTCTTACCCCCACCTACGGACAACAAATCAACATAACGGGCAATAGATTACATTGTATTTCTCAGCCAGGAGTCATTAAAATTAATTAGTACGACTGCGACAGAGAAAAAAATAATTATCTAATCTTCCCTTACGCCACGTGCTTTGCGTGTCTGCGGTTTAACATTTTGTTTATAAATAAGGACAGTTCAAAACACTGCAAGCTACGCATTCATTCACAATAAAATGTCCAAGATAGATAGATAGACACATGGGCAAACGGACGGATGGATGGATGGATGGATGGATGGAAGTTGGATAGATGGATGGGTAGAAGTTGGATGGAAGCTGAATGGAAATTCGTAAATAGATAGATAGAGTGGATGGATGGATGGACTGAAGGAGTGGGTGAATGAACGGAAGCACAGACAGGTTGTAGTAAGTTAGATAAATAGATAAACAGACCAGCAGGTACATTGATATCCTAGATTAAAAAATAAACAGATGGTGGACGAATGAGTGGATAAATGGACAGACGCTAGTTCGGATAGATAAGTTTACACGCCATTTCCTCCAGACTGCAGTTATTCAGCAAGTGTTTTGGAAATCAGGCTAATATAAAATTCTTGTCAATTTCGTGGGAAAATGTTTGTAAAGCGAACTGCAGGGAAGACTGCTGGAGGTTTCAATTTCCAGCAAAAGCCTCCAGGCAACAGACGAACATCATTAGCACACACACACACACACACACACACACACACACACACACACACACACACACACACACACACACACTTTTTAAAATGGCTGAATACGCAAAGAATTTTATAGGCAGATTTCTTTTCTTTGTACCTTTTAGCATAGCATGCGCCTAACTGAACACGACCTTCCAAGCTTGTACCAAGCTACATACAACTAAGTACAGGAGATCTGTATTTTGTACCAAGCTACATACAACTAAGTACAGGGGATGTGTATTTTGTACCAAGCTACATACAACTAAGTACAGGAGATCTGTATTTTGTACCAAGCTACATACAACTAAGTACAGGAGATGTGTATTTTGTACCAAGCTACATACAACTAAGTACAGGAGATCTGTATTTTGTACCAAGCTACATACAACTAAGTACAGGAGATCTGTATTTTGAACAAGATAATTTTCATGCCTAAGAACTAAAAAGTTGTATATAAATCGATAACACCTTGCACACGGTAACATGACATTCGGCAGCTGGGGGGGGGGGGAGGTTGTTCTATGCACATTTGTCTACAGCTCAACAGTCCCAGCTTGAGTGTACAATCTGCCAAAAAGCTCATACTTTGAGCAAATGTTGCGTATGGAGGATTTTAGAAAGTGTGATTATCTGCCCAGTTTGCATGATTTATGTACTCCACTCTCCCCGTCAAATTATTTGTCAAATTTGAAAGAGTTATGTTTCTTTACTCTAAACATTTGAATCTGTATCTAATGAAAAGTGCTGCTTATTAGGAGCGTTTAATTAAAGAGTTTCTTATCGATAAATCTACTTCTAGTAGAAATGCGTCAAAAAACGATGTATTTGTGCACAACGTAAATATACATTAGTGATGCGTGTAATGCTTGGAAATCGTCCACAACTGATTTGGACTTATAACTGGCCAATTAATTATTTACACTCTACCCTGATGTGAAGGGGGACCATCTGAATCAAACGGTTAGTTCAGTCGCCGGGGAGAGCTCCCTGGTCAGTCCTCTTACTTGTAATCAGGTAGAAGTCTGCCGCAAACCACCTTTGGGCTAGAGACAGTGGGGAAGGGGGAATACCTGTTGGCTCTTTGTAGTAGGGCAGTCCCGCTAAAGACAGTCAGGTACAGAGCAGGTGTAAAACAGGCCCAGATGGACGGTCCGACCCACCGAAGCCCCAAATCCATAAATACCCCAGTCGTGCCTGTGTCAGGCACTGCAACAATATTCTCTAGGATATTCGAGTCCGGCCTTGAAAGGCGACCGTTAGGACATGTGGTAAGCTATCTGTTCAAATTTAAAATAATGTTAAACTATTGTTCATATATTGTGAGATATGTTAGAATTCTTTATAAATTGAGATATTAGAATGTTGTTGATCATGATGTACTAGAATTGTTTATTGATTCAATGATATGTATCATTCAGGTTGAAATGATGTATGGGGCTGAACAATTCTTTTGCAAATGTTAAGTTGAATGGTTGAGGAGAGCACGAGTGAGAATATTGAGTTATGAATTGTCTCTAAAGCACTACACTCCCATATGTTGCAGTGAGTGTGCCTTTCTTCCTTTTATGTTCTTCACCTAAGTCCCCTTTGGAAGAGTACCAGCTAAGCCCAAGGGCAGTATTTTTTTATTATCTATTCGAGTCTTCTTTGGAAGACTACCACCTAAACCCAAGGGACGGCATACAAGCTTCAGTTGAAGGACTGGTTCAACTCAGCCTCCAGACTTTGCCTGGTCATCACTTGCAGTACATACAACTGTGATTCAATTCTTCGTCTAGCTATGACTCACTATGGAAAGGCAAGATAGTGAAAAGAATTGACATTGGCTGTTATTATCCTCACAGTGGGTTCAACTACATCATCAGAACAGAGAGGTACTCATCATTGAGAACTCGTACCTATGACGGCACATCTACAACTCAGGTCAAGCAAATTGTTCATTATTAACTCTGACTCTTTCTCTTTATCCAACCACGTGTAAAGATCATAAGAATTGGTAACTTTGTAGAATATTAAATATTAATTGTCTAGGTTAGAACATCAGATATCAGACATTAATACAAGAACTGTTTGGTTTCTAAATTATTGCATATTTATTATTATAGATATTATTTTATAATAGATCTTTATTTTATGTTATATATTTCTAACGCATGCCTTAACGCATGTCTGGAGTAGTTAGTGGGTTGATGGGGGGTCGGGAACTAAACTAATGAATGAAAGTAAATTTATGTTGTTGTTTTAGACTACTCCTTAAGTAGGAAATTCCACCTGCGAAAAAGTTATGTGCCGGTGATGTGTAAGCTTATAGTGATAAATAAATTTTAAATTTAATCGTCGATAAGCCATTATGATAAACTAATTAATAAATATAGTTATATTTATTACTTAGTATTAACACACCAGGCGTGTCACAACGCGTGCAACAGTTCATGGTGTAGGTGTGTGCACTCGTCTGCGCACTACGTAGGTTGTCGCTTGCACAATTCATGACGTATAATGACGCGAGCACAATTCATGACGCATAATGACGCGAGCACAATTCATGACGCACAATGATGCGAGCACAATTCATGACGCATAATGACGAAAGCGTGCGCTGTTCTGTGTATGATGTAAGAGTAATACAAAATGCATTTTGACGGCCATCAAGTTTACACAATCAACGCAGTCAAGAGGGAATGGAAATGATTTATTCACAATTCAACACTTAAAACAGTCACTGATCGGGAATAAATCAGTGTCGGAATTAAGGTTAGACTATTTTTTCAAAGAGGGTAATGATTTAAATAGTTTATGAATGATTCAACCAATAAAGAACATCATTTCAATGCTTCTTCTAAACTGGGAATGTTTTGTCTTTTCAAAATATTTATAGTTAATGTTCAAAGTCCTCTGAGACTGTCACTGATTGGACCTCGTCGTCGTCATCACAATCATCGCAATTATTATCATTTACAATACGAAAAATAAAGTTTTGTTCTAAATTCTTCGTTAGTCCCTAATGTCAAACATGATTTAACAATTTCAACTAAGCACATTATGGTAAATAGTGTCGAATTTATTTCTTATTTCATTTACAAACCTAAGTCTTCTGTACTCTTGGAATTTAAAATTTAAAAAAAGAACAGAAGGGAACGGACAGAAAGAGCTTTTCTTCACCCTGTTTTGAAGCTGGCCATGACTTCACTGAATCACGTGATGCTTACAGATTTGTATATTAAATGAACGAAATACGAGAACCAGATGACAAATTGATCCCCAGTTTTGCTGCCCAGACTTGACGTATTGCAGCCGTTGTTCGTGCTATGACATTGAATGCGCAGTCGACCTCATTCGGGGGATTGTAAAAATGACGGGAATACTAAAGAAAATGACGGGAGGGGATTATGTCCAGAATACTGTATCTGCTTGTGCATTTAGTTCTAAGTAGTTTAATCATTGTTGAAAAAGACACATATAAGGACAACAAGCAGAGAAAAGAATTGTCTGGGTAAATTTTTTTATATATAGGATCTACTTTTTTCTTCTTCTTTGGCTAGCGTACTGAAGCAGAACTGTTTGACACCTTCCTTGCACTGAATTTCAATCTGCAATATTGTATGTAAAGTCTTTATATGTTCTAAATAAACGGTATTCAAAGTCATGAATGTTTTCACTGCCTTTCAGTCTGTATATAAAGTCATGAATGTCTTAACCGACTTCCGGTCACAGTAAGTAAGTCTTGAATGTCTTAACTGACTTCCGGTCACAGTAAGTCTTGAATTAATTGACTTCCGGTCACTGTAAGTCTTGAATGTCTTAAGTGACTTCCGGTCACAATAAGTAAGTCTTGAATGTCTTAATCCTTGTGTACCAGTGTATGACATCTGTTATTAATAAAATATAAGGAACGCTTAGCATATATCTTTTTAATGCAATAAAACCCACCAAAGCAGCAAAAGACGGACTCAGCCGTGTCCCCATCGTCAATAATAATAATATACAGAAAAATGTATCCATTATCATAATTAATCATTGCCAAGTTGCTCACAAAAAATAAAATTTTCAAAGTCACTTTAAACAAAAACAAACAAACGAACAATCGTATTATTATGTTTATCATCGTTATCGTTGTCTTCATCCAAATACTCGTCATCAAAATCACAACCGCCAAGCGATCATGCATGTTGATGACAGTTTTCACGCACTTCTATCACAACTATTTGTGTTCATGGTTCTCCGTTACTCTACAACGTCTGAGTGCAGTGAGGACTAGGGAAACAAATCGCATCACACCCAAGGGCACCGACGCATAAAACAGGTGGCTACAGATGGGGGTCTTTTGAATCAATGGAAATTCCTGGCTGGCAGTCAGTGGCAGTTTGGCATTTTGTGAAGCTAACCGAAAACATGGCATGTGCCTACAAAGAAAATGCCACTGTTTCAGAAACCCTAGTATCTGGTAGCTAATGCAGAAAAGAGTTAGGTAGAAAAGGAGAAACTGCCCCCCCCCCCCCCAACACACACACACACACACACACACACACACACACGCACACACACACTCTCCACAAGTTGTATTATCTTGCTTTGTTTGTGCATATTGCATACAACGTTGGCTGTCCTAAATCTTTTACTAATATCTATGAACTTTTCTGTTACTAATATCTATGAACTTTTCTGTTACTAATATCTATGAACTTTTCTGTTACTAATATCTATGAACTTTTCTGTTACTAATATCTATGAACTTTTCTGTTACTAATATCTATGAACTTTTCTGTTACTAATGTCTATGAACTTTTCTGTTACTAATATCTATGAACTTTTCTGTAGAAGATTTGCTTCTGTTACTAAGATATGTGCTAATCTCGAGTGTACCAAATTCCTGCCTGGTAGTTTAAGCAGTAATCTTTAGATTCTCTGAAAGAACTTTTTTTCTTATAAAACAGACGTGTGTTCAAGGCAGTCAGTAGCGGACGGCTAGTGTTATTTAGCCGTTTGGTTGAAACAACCCGGATTCAAGCCCAAATAATTACGAGTGACTAGTTAAGCATTTAACCGTTAAAGTTAATGCTGAAGTAACGTCAAGAGTAATTAAAATGGCGATAGAGCGGGTCCACAAGCTAAATGCTCCCAGGTGGTTAAAAATCTTAAATTGAAGGTTGTCGATTGCCTCCCGAGGGTAACTGTATAAAAAAGATTCCACCCAAAAGTCTTAGCACCTCTGCTGCCTACCCTACTCATGGCATTGCGTCTATGATGCGTACGTCTATTGCAGAAACAGCAACCGCTGTAGTGGAGGTCAAGTATGATTCATTACGATGTAAATGCACGATTTCATCCTTCAGCAGATAAACGTACTCGTTCATAATAAGCTTTCGTCAGACGATTGAAATCGCCCTTTCTTAGCCAAAAACTAGTAATCCTTTAGTTTCAAAAAGGGTCGAATCTTCAAAGACATAGACCTATATTAACCCATAAAGAGACTAATCTTTCAACAATGGAAGCATCCGACCTTTAGTCAAGAAACAATTCTACTGAAGACAGATGCCGTACGTGCCTTTGAAAGAAGTAGTCGAATTATAGTCAAAGAAATAGTCCTACTTAAGTCCAACTGTTAACTGCCTTCGTATTATGAAAAAATAAAACCAGCTGGCTGTTATCATCCTGCCTAAAGCGTCTTGACTTAGGATAGACTTGAGTCACTCGCGGGAACAATGATCCCTTGTGTAGAGGCCAACGGCTCTCACCTGAGGGACAAAAGAACTGGAGACATAATGGAAACGTATTGAAGACTGGATTATTTAAATGGTGAAATCCAAACTTGACAAGGATGAAAGCCTTTGCTTTCCATTGACCAGACTTCTTTTATAAACAGGAATACTAAACAAGTAGAGGAAATTAACTATGAATGACGTACGAACCGGTGCGTTTGTGTAAGTAGTTTTATTCTCGGCAGCTGTAGGAGAGAGTGACAGAGAAAGAGAGGGGTGAGGGATGAGAAAATATTTTTTTATTTTTTAGATGGAGAACTTGCAGAACAGCTGGGACGCCAGAAGAGAACGAAAAGCGTGGTACTGACGGAAAACTGATAAGGCTGCAGACGATAAACTCTAAACCCCAAACTGGGACGACGTATAAGTAATTAGGAAAACATGTGTTGCCGAGCAGGACAAAATCCTACTAGGGTGGGGAAGGGAGGAGTACAAAAAATACTACTGGGGTGGGGAAGGGAGGAGTACAAAATACTTCAGCACTGCTGGATGATATTCGTAAATGTGAAGAACAACGAAATTGTGGAATGAACAGGTAAACAAACACTTATCTTTAAGAACAGGAAGTGAACTGAGTTGAAACTGACCAATGACATGGAGACATTGCCATAGATAGAGAGATAGAAAAAAACAGAGAGAGAGAGAGAGGGGGGAGGTTTGAGTACAAGAAAAAGACACAGACTGTTGATACAAACATGAAGTTTGGTAGAATATTTAAGTGAAAGAGAGAAAGAACGAGAGAGAACGAAAGTGTTTCAGAAAAGGTGTTATTTCGACTGAATACCATTGAGAGAGAAAATAAGGAGAGAAAACTCTTTGAAACAATAAGTGAGAGACATAAAAGAGATAGTGATGGTGAGAGAACATGTACGAGAGAATAGAGAGTTTATTTGATTTGTCAAGAATTAAATTGAATCTATTAATTTATTGTCTCAGGTCATGACCCTTGAAACAGAGAGGCAGAGACTGAGACAAAGAATAACAGAGATAGAGAAAAAGTGAGACAGGAGAGCAGATGGGGGAGAGGTCAAGGTCTCTGAGGAATAGATAGAGAGTTTGAAGGCACAGTCGAAGATCTACCATCTTGCAGAGAGAATGACTTCAAGAGCTTTGTGACAGTTTGGATTATGTTACCAGTATCGCAGTTACCACGGTAAACGTACACTTGCATAAAGTTCCATGAACGTTTCTGAGGGCTGCAACTGCACCAACTTTCATCAAATTCTACGAGAGATTAAGTTTACACTGCACCAACTTTCATCAAATTTTACGAGAGATTAAGTTTACATTGCACCAACTTTCATCAAATTCTACGAGAGATTAAGTTTACATTGCACCAACTTTCATCAAATTCTACGAGAGATTAAGTTTACATTGCACCTTGACTGACTGCATGAGGCTTAGTCATTTAACGTTTCAGTTGCCTCATCAAATTCCCATATTAGGATCTCTGAAAAAGCAGACGTAGGACTCTTCTTTGTTCCGAACATACATCACGAACTAAACAAATAGTCAACACGAAATAAACAAATAGACAACACGAAATAAACAAATAGACAACACGAAATAAACAAATAGATTACATGAAATAAACAAATAGATTACATGAAATAAACAAATAGACAACACGAAATAAACAAATAGACAACACGAACAAAACAAATAGACAACACGAAATAAACAAATAGATTACATGAAATAAACAAATAGACAACACGAAATAAACAAATAGACAACACGAAATAAACAAATAGACAACACGAAATAAACAAATAGACAAAAGACAACACGAGAGTACCAAAAAAGGCACTTTCTTCAAACATACGCCTGTAATATACTTTTTATGCACATTCCAACAAAAATTTACAAAGAAACGTGTATATTAGTACACGTCACCTCAAAATGAATGGAGATATTACGAACACAACACGAATTTCGTGAAGATGGTTGGTGACCGGCTTTCATCAAGACAATCATCAGTCTGATGGTGACGTCAGCCAAATCTAGGCCCAAGATTCAATTTGTCTGCGGAGGTTAGGCCCAGTGGTATGCACAATGGCTTTGTTCATCTCGGGCTGAAAGGAAATGCTGGGAAAGCAAAAGGATGGCGAGTGTCGCAAGAAAAGCCACACGAGTCACGTGCACTAGCAGCTGGGTGGAGAGCGATATTTCAGACATGTCGTCAAATTTACGGCAGTCAGACAGACAGACAAACAGACAGACTACTTCCTGCCTTCAGAAACAAAACGAAGCTCCGGAAGTAGTACTGTTCATCAACTACACTTCTTATTTATTATCATTTTTACTATCTTTATTATTATTATCTTTGTTTGTTATCTGTTTGTTTGTTATTCTTCTTTCTGTTAGAAGTTATCGGTGTAGTTGTTGGTGTTGTTAAATCTCGCCAGAACACGAGCGTCAAGACACCAAAATGTCACCTTAGTGAAAAACAGCCAAGACACGTTTGTCTTTAATTTTAATAGTTAGATTTTCAACACTGTGTTTTTTTTCAAATCCTCCATAGTGTGTGTGTGTGTGTGTGTGTGTGTGTGTGTGTGTGTGTGTGTGTGTGTGTGTGTGTGTGTGAAACATCTACCTTAGAGGGACGGGCTGTAGAACACAAGGTTACTATGACTACCTTTTCTCAGGCGACGTGGTTTGATCCCAGCTTGGAATGGAAAAGAAAACAAAACAGTGTCTAACTGCTGGTTAGTTTTAAGGTGGTAGGCTAATTATTTAGTTCTTCGTCTGGGATGATAAATCAGGTCTCGTGTGCTACAGGCCACTCACTCTAAACATCCTTTGGCAACTAAAAGTCGGAAAGAGATGGTCATTGTCCACAGCCAAGAAACATTGTTTCACATAACCACCTAGCTCTTCATTCTCCTTATCGTGGGACTTTATTTCCCAGATCAAAAATCTCTCTCGTGACGCCTGTGCCCAAGTGCGAAATCAGCGAAAATTGAATGTGGACTTCAAAATCAACTTAAGCAACCTTAAAAAGTGCGTGCGTGTGTGCGTGGGCATATGTGTATGTGTGCGCATAAAGGAGACAGAAGTAGGAAAGGGTAGTAGTAATCTAAACATACGCGTTCTTTAAATTTTAAAAGAAATGGACATAGGACAGACTGAAGGATGGCTAGAGGACAGATTGACGAATGGATAGAGAGATAGAGAAAAAGAGAGGAAACATACATACGTATCAAGCAGGCAGGTAAGCATGCAAATGGAAATAAAAAAATAGAGAGAGTATAGAAATCAAGAAATAAGTACAGTATGTTTACGCTATAGTCATGCCTTTGTCCTCTTTGAAATCAAGACGGCAGTTTAAGCACTACATTCTTGCACACAACTGTTTACGTTTATCCAGTATTCATTAATCATACGTCATTAAACTGTAAAATGCCGACTCCACTTCAATATATCAGCCAGTCTAACGAATATCTGACAAGACAGATAGTCTAAAGGCGGATGCGTCTGATAAAATATGTGCAAGCCACATGCCAACGACACCGCCATTAACTACTGAAAAGCATTTATAATTCGGCTACGCTCCTACCTTTGACGAGCTCGAAGTCATTACGTATAGACGATAATATTAATGCGATATTTGGTAACGTATGGTCCATAATATTAATGCGATATTTGGTAACGTATGGTCCATAATATTAATGCGATATTTGGTAACGTATGGTCCATAATATTAATGCGATATTTGGTAACGTATGGTCCATAATATTAATGCGATATTTGGTAACGTATGGTCCATAATATTAATGCAATATTTGGTAACGTATGGTCCATAATATTAATGCGATATTTGGTAACGTATGGTCCATAATATTAATGCGATATTTGGTAACGTATGGTCCATAATATTAATGCGATATTTGGTAACGTATGGTCCATAATATTAATGCGATGTTTGGTAATGCATGGTCCATATTGTTAATGCGATGTTTGGTAATGCATGGTCCATATTGTGAATGCGATGTTTGGTAACGCATGGTCCATATTGTTAATGCGATGTTTGGTAACGTATAGTCCAGAGTGTTAATGCGATATTTGGTAAATTTTATGTTTGATTCAGATGATATGCGTTTAAGAGTTCGAAGGTCAAGAGGACAAAGCTAGCGGCTCATAATGTAAATCTTTGACTTAATTATTAGAAATGTTTCTCATTAATAGCTTATAATTTTGAAGCTTGACAGCTGTTGTCCTTCGAAATTCGGCGTAAAGAAATGACTGATTTTATTGTCTGTTTGTACTTTAAAAGAATAACAATAGTATTTAAGTGATAGAAATCTTGATGGATCAATTCATACAGCAATGGTTTATCAGTTCAGTGTTCTTTCTCTCTTAGATTTACGATGAATAATTTTATAAGTACAATAATTCGAGGGACAAGCTGCAACTTATATTATCTTAATTAAAATGACCATTAGATCACCTTAATTTCATTTCGAAAATGGAGTTTTTATTTAGTTATCAGTATAGTTTCATAAAATGTTGATATAAATATATAATCACCTCTTTTATATCAATTAACTTAATTCGTCAAAGTCATTGTAGTAATTTTTCTTGTCATGACTTCAAAGCGGATACTGATTGCATACAAGTCTTTGAAAGAATTAAGTATGGACGCTTTAAAAGCGAACGGGAGAAGAAAGAAAAATGCATGAATAAAATCTTCAAGAGTCGCAATCCACAAAGAGAGCTTTATAATTTTGTGTCATCACATAATTATTTGTTCTCATTTTTACAGATGTCATCCCCTATTAAAAACAAAAAACAAAAACACACACACACGGGTCAGTTGCTGTTCGCATTGTTTGCAGCAGTGTTTGCTTGCTTGCGACAAAGTCAAATGCATATTAATATTTGGTGAATGATTGACATTTTTTAAAATAAAAGGACACGTCCACAGCGCCCTTAGAGGCTTTGTCTAGGATCCCCTGTCATAAAGGTCTACCCTGTCATAAAGGTCTACCCTGTCATAAAGGTCTACCCTGTCATAAAGGTCTACCCTGTCATAAAGGTCTACCCTGTCATAAAGGTCTACCCTGTCATAAAGGTCTACCCTGTCATAAAGGTCTACCCTGTCATAAAGGTCTACCCTGGCAGGGTGTATTTGGACAGCATTTTCTTTTCTCACCTCTAAATCCATATTTTACTTGTTTGAAGCTTGACAGGTCACGATCTATCAGACGCAGCGGTGTGTCAATCATGTCCCCTATACAGCTTCACCCGTCCCTCCCCCCAATTCTATCACTATTGCAGCCCAACCGAATACTTGTCAACGACAGAAAAGCAACAACTGATGATAGCTAAACAATGCATTGGCTTTTTATCTCTTCTGGTCAGCAAGTATACTTTGCGTCACTAGAAAAACATTCCTATAATTAATCAACTTTGTACTGGACTCAGTTCCAGTCAATATCAAATGCACTCAGATAGCTTCGGAACTTTTCTTTAACCACCATCTCACATCACCACCCCACTTATATCCATGTCCCCCCTTCCGACCTCCAACACCACCACCCGGATATTTCAGTGCCATTTTATTAACATTACCCGACCTGCATAAATGTACATTAGTAAAACTATATGTTTTGTTTCCCATTGCTCCATGTTAATGTTCTGTTATCCATACCTACTTTTATACATACCATTTATCCATACCCTACCTAACCATATATTTCGTTGACCATACCGTATTTTTATTATATATCTCATTTCCCACATCCTCCCTATCTCTCCCATTCCGTTATCCATTTCCTAACCACAGTATGCACCCCGTTACACTTTTCCTATCTACACCACACACACCTTTACTCATACCCTATCTACACTATTCCTTCTGTTACCCATTTCTTACTTATAACTTATTTATTTATCTTACTTATTTCTTACTCACACATCCCATTACCTACACCCTATCTACTTAGACCTTACCACTGGTTGCACTGCGGATTGTAAGTGTTGTCTGATTGAAGCATTCTTTCTATTGTTTGTTAATTAATGCTAGCTGGTATGACTGAAAAAGAACCTGTACATCTTGAAACAACTTTGAAGCTGATAATACTGAATACATTGGCAGAAATTAAGTTTTCTCACTATGATAATAAAGCTGAAAATGCTAATTTTATTGATATTAAGTTCTGTCACTATGATAATAAGGTTGATATTGCTAATGATATGCACTGTTATTAATTTTATGCATTCTTCGAAAAGTGCATTTGGTTGAGGGTCCTTTAGCGTTTTCAAACGATCGTTGACATTTTAGGCCAGTGACGGTAGGTTAAAGGGAGATAATCCAGCAGCTCTAGAACTTTTAATACTGTAATATTTACAGCAAGACACGCACACAGCGACACGAACTTCTGAAGAGAAAAATAAAATAATTGCTATATCAGTTATCAGTAGATAACTTCGATGGAATTCGATAACACACGTTCGAATTTATCTGATGAGCAGAGTGACTGTGATTCAGTATGTTGGAATATGGATGACCCTCAAAATGACGACAATATTGGTGTGTGAATGAACCAAAGATAAAGATGCAGCAAAATAAATTTGCCTATCCCTATTTCTAAACTTGATTGTTATATAAATTGTTGAACGCCAAAGTGACCCGACGTTGGGCATTGCTTATGCTGATATTTATAAATGTCAATTTTGGAAGTAAACATCTCAGGTGGAGGATAGGCTAGAAATTGCTGATACAGTCCAAAGCAGTTCCAACTGGATGAGTAGTTTTTATTATTCAATGGTTAAGATTTACAAAAAGAAGACCAGTCAATGGGCTGAGATCAATAGTTTACCTGCTGTAAAGAATTCTATAGTCTAATCACTTTGAATTTGGAGTGCAAGAAGTCCTGTCATGAAAGGCAGCCATTAGCTCAATGGTGAGTTAACTGAGTGATTGAGAGAGAATGGACTTAGAAATATTTCACACCTTTTGCTATTGATATGTTATACTTTTGTTTTATGCAGAGATGTATTTTGTGAGTAGACTACTATTTCTACAAATTGTGAACTATGATGCTTGTATGTAGTATGCTAAATACTTGACATTGTTCCTTGTGAACCTGTTCATAAACTATTATGCTATATTTATTATGATGAGTGCAGTTTACCAGGCTAATAAATACTTTATCATGAAACTGTAAGTTGAGACTTGTATGTAAGAGAGAATACAGTTAAAGATGAATTAGCATTTGTTAGCTGATTATATTTTACAGGGAATAAGCACACACCAATATAGTCGTCATTTTGGGGAGTCATTCACACACCTATATTGTAATTGTTTGGTTCATTCACACACCAATTTTATAAAATTTTACAGTTCAAAACTGAATGTCTGGAAAGCTATTGATTATCATACACATGCCAACAAGATTAAGGTACTGAGTAAGATCAATACACGACTTGTGAAAGTTATTCATAAACAGATGCAAACTGTAGATAAGATTATTTTTTTAAAATCAACTTAACATTACAGCAAACATTTAACACAAAAGCGCATACTCATAAATCACTTCTAGTGCTGGATTGTAAATACTATAGATTACACAGACGTACGTGACGAAGAAGAGAGTCTAAAACATCTGAAAGTCAACGGTGTAAAGATTTTTTTAAAAAGTAAATTCATTAGTTCGATCTAACTTCGCCATTATTTGGTGAGTGGTTGCGTCCCTTGTGAAAAGTACAACATGGTAAGGTCCTGTCTGACCTTCTGCTGTCTTTTGGTCCCATAAAATGATTTTCTTCAGGGTAAGATTAACTTAAAAGTAACACACTAGGAGCCAATACTGTCTCTGTCTAGAGACCTTGACTTGTTTTTCATTTGGGGGGAAAGGTCACACTGGGTTGGAAGGCTGCCAGAGATGTTTCCCTGACCTACGATATGTCTTGTCTAACAGTATCTTTCTCATTTGTCCTTATCCTCCCACCCCACCCCACCCTGCCTTTCCCAAAGGATCGCTTGCTTCAAGAAGAAATGTTGCGTTGAAGAGCATTGTTAGCTGTTCAGATCTTTTTCTTCCATAAAGCCTGGTCATGGAGCAGTCCACAATCTACAATAAGTATTTGCACGTCATATAAATCAAGGAAAACTGTCATTATTGTCTGACTCCTAGAAACTCGACACACAAAATCTCGCAGTTTAGTTCCGACAAAGACCTAGTTTGAAGCCCATCTACGATATGTGTCTCATAGGCATTACCGTTTCACCTCAGTCCAGGTTAACAAGAGGTCACTTTTCGGATAACACTAAGACAAATACACAAAGCATACTCACACACTTTCCAAATACAGATACACGCCGTACACCGTCTGGCAAGCATATGTTCTATGTTCATACAAGCTCACAAACATGCACTCACTCTTATTCACAGACACACGCTCAAACGCTCGTGTGACCACATTATTTGCACATTCAAGCAATCACAATCACAATCACAAACAAACAAACACACACACACACACACACACACACACACACACACACACACACACACACACACACACACACACACTATAATCAACGTCTTGGTCCTAAAACCTTTTCGCCCACTTGTACAATATCTTTACTAGGTGAAGTGTTGTTGACTTTGAACTTAAGGAAGTTATAAAATTGAAGTTTGGCTGAGAAGTGTGATAGCGATTGTCATTTGTTGACAGACCGGACGTCCCCCTTATTAATGTAGCTGTGATGTCTATTTCAGAAATAAAAATAAAATAATAAATCCCGCTGGCAAACATATATCAGACATTTTAATGTACTAAATGCCTCCCTCCGTCACCTCAGTCACGTGATAAATAGACTTTTTTCTCTTAAAATCTCGGTGATTTATTCGCTGTTTTGTTTGCTTTTCTTAAAATTCAAACTAGATGTTCTAGAAGACAGAAATCAGAGTGATGGATAGTGTACTACTCCTTACATATGTCTGGAACTGATCGACCTGTAACGATTATCGCGAACGTTGTATGAGGTGCTTCTCGAGGTTGGATGAGTGTGTTAACTATCTTGGCAGGATTAATGTGTACATCAAGGTTGGATGAGTGTGTTACTATCTTGGCAGGATTAATGTGTACATCAAGGTTGGATGAGTGTGTTAACTATCTTGGCAGGATTAATGTGTACATCAAGGTTGGATGAGTGTGTTACTATCTTGGCAGGATTAATGTGTACATCAAGGTTGGATGAGTGTGTTACTATCTTGGCAGGATTAATGTGTACATCAAGGTTGGATGAGTGTGTTACTATCTTGGCAGGATTAATGTGTACATCAAGGTTGGATGAGTGTGTTACTATCTTGGCAGGATTAATGTGTACATCAAGGTTGGATGAGTGTGTTAACTATCTTGGCAGGATTAATGTGTACATCAAGGTTGGATGAGAGTGCTGTTATCTTAGAAGGATTAATGTGTTCATCAAGGTTGGATGAGAGTGCTGTTATCTTACCAAGATTAATGTATTCATCGAGCCTGGATATGTGTGTTATTGTCTTGGCAAAATTAATGTGTTCGTCAAGGCTGGATGATTGTGTTGTTATCTTGCAAGACTTATGCGTTCATTGAGGCTGGATAAGTGCATTATCCTGGCAGGACTTATGTGTTCATCGTACTGAATTAGTGTTTTATTTTCTTGGCAGAATTAATGTAGATTGGAGCAGTGTGTTCTTATCTTGGCAAGAATGATAAATTCATCGATGTTAGATGAATAGGTTTCTATCTCATCAGGACTAGTGTTTTCATCAAAGTTAGTTGAATGTATTGATATTTTGACATGACTGGTTTGGTCATTGAGATTAGATGTATGTGGTGCTACCTTGTCAGGACATAAAAAGTTATATGTTCATTCAGATTAGATGAATGTATTGATATCTTAGTATGACTGGCGTGGTCATTGAGATTAAATGAATGTGTTGTTACCTTTGTAGAACTTATGTTCATTCAGATTAGAAGAATGTGTTGCATTCTTGGCAGGACTTATGCTCATTCATATTACACGAATGTGTTTCATTCTTGACAGGAATGATATGTGCATCGAGGTTAGATAAAATTGCTGTTATTTTGGCAGGACACATCAGTTCTAAAAGGTTGAATGAATGTGTTGCTATTCTGATTAGACTCGTGTTTATTGAGATCTGATTAATGTGCTGCTATTCTGACTAGAATGTGTTTATTGAGATCTGATTAATGTGTTGCTATTCTGACTAGGATGTGCTTATTGAGATCGGATTAATGTGTTGCTATTCTGACTAGGATGTGCTTATTGAGATCGGATTAATGTGTTGCTATTCTGACTAGGATGTGCTTATTGAGATCGGATGTATGTGTTATCTTGGCGTTGGATGGGGGATGAAGTGTTTATCACGGTAGGATGAATGTATTGTTATATTGGAAGAATGATGTAGTTAATGTGGTTGGATACATATATTGCTGTCTTGGTAGGACTAATGTATTTATCGAGATTGGATGACTGTGTTATGCTTGATATGACTGGTGTCGTTATCGAACTCTGACCAAAGCGCTTTTCTTAATAGGCGGATATGGTTTTCGTGGCACGATCGATGCAGTGGTTATGGTATGAAGGGTGCCGGATTTTTGTCTATGGTTTGGCAGGTAACTGTTGTGGCACTATCATATTCTATGACTGAACGACTACACAAAGCGCTATCAATATTTTAAATGACATCTCAAGCAACGACCAGTAAGTATATATCCAAATTATATTTAAGTAAAAGCGAATAAATCTGCAGATTAAAGCAAATGTCCCCGATTAAATATTTCATCTTTTTCCTTAATTTTCAAACATTATCATTATTAATATAGAATAATGTAGTAATTAGTCATTATAAATTATTTATTTCCTGCACATTATTAGATTTTCATAAGTGATCCTTGAGATTTCCAACCGTAGTCGAAAATATTACGCAAAGGTTTTAATTTAAAATTAAGATAGAAGCAAAAAATAGTCACAAAACACTATCGAATATATATATGCAATACTGTTAAAAAACCTAAATTACATATTTTAAAAAAAGAATAAAAGACTTTACTGCAAGTATTCTTCATCACTTTGTCGCCCACATTTAATAACAGCTATTTAAATTTCTTAAATAGTTTTAAATGAAACATATAAGAGATGTTGTCGTCACTGGACTACTCTTGATGGGTTTACTGATCGAAGAAACGGACTCCATTTAAAAAGTTGTCACTTTCTTAAAAGCTCGGGCCTCTCATCCTTTGGCATGATCCGTGTGCCAATCAACGTCAAGCTTTCTTTTCCGAAGTTAGCGGAAGGGAAGAGTAGCAACGTAGGCTCGCCGGGCAAGGAATACCTAGAGAAGTTTGACACATGATAACGGATGAATGACATTTAATTTTTGTGAGTTCTATCCCAAATAACTCCAATTCCGAGAAAATTGGGGATGAAGACGTCACTCTCAGCGAGAATTTCTTGACTATCAGTACATTTCACGCCATTCATATATTTTCAGTACATTTCACACCATTCATATACTGTCAGTACATTTCACACCATATATATACTGTCAGTACACTTCACACAATTCAAGTACTGTCAGAACAATTAACACTATTATTGTACTGTCAAAACATTTCACACCATTAATAAATGATATAATGTCAATACACTTCCAACCATTCATATACTGTCAGTACATTTCAAACCATTAATATACTAACAGTACATATATGTGCATTTCACATACACAATGAGTACATTCCACAAATTAATATGTCGCCATTACAATTCAACCATTAATATAATGTCAGTACATTTCACACCATTGATATACTGTTAATAAATTTCACACCATTATATACTGTCAACACATTTCACACCATTAATATACTCTTAAGGACGCTTCACACCCTTAACGTACTCTCAGAACAATTAACACTATTAATGTATTGTTAGCACACTTCAAACCATTAATAAATAATATGATCTCAATACGATTCACAATATTAATATACTATCAGTACAATTCACACCACTAAGGTCAGTAGATTTAACAGCATTAATATACTGTCAGTACATTTCACACCGTTAATATACTGTCACTACAATTCATACCATTCATATACACTCAGTACATTTTTACACAAATTATATACTGTCACAATCAGGCGATCCAACGTGACCTCATTTTTCAACCGGGTAAATCAGAAATCTTTGTTGCTTTGGTACATTTGAACCGAAAAAGAAAAGATTCAAAGTTCGACGGAAATATATCTTTAAGACAATAAATTAAAGACTAATATAATTTCTTATCTGAAACAAATAAACACACAAAACAATGACTCTACTTTGAAAACAATAAATTAAAGACTAATATAATTTCTTATCTGAAACAAATAAACACACAAAACAATGGCTTTATTTTGAAAACAATAAATTAAAGACTAATATAATTTCTTATCTGAAACAAATAAACACACAAAACAATGACTCTACTTTGAAAACAATTACAACGACGTGAGCACGATTCTGACTAGCAGGATCCAAAATACAACACCTATAACTGATCTGAACACAGCCTTACACTGCATACACGAAGTTGTACCGTTTACTATTAAAACTCTTTCATCCAGACAACATCATGAAGCCGCTTGTCTCAGACTTAAAGTGACTAGCCACTGTTTCACTCCAGAACATAAACTTTTCAATGATTTAAATGGGGGGTGGGGGCTGGAAAGGGTGGGTAGGAAAACGTTGTGATAAAGAAGCAAGGATTCACACGGAAAAATGATTCCTTTTCAGAGATCATGCTCTGCACTGCGTATCTAGGACGCAGTTGAAAGGTCGGTTACCATGTAAATTGTAAAGCCTTAGATATCTGAACACGAGTGTCCTTTGCAATGGGATAATATTTCTTTCTCAGTTCCTGCCTCCTTGGTTGGATATTTATGTACTTGGAGAAAAAGCAAAGAAACCTTGCCTCTGCTAAGCACACGACCAAAGAGGTGAACTTCTGGGCTTAACGAAGTTGACTACTTTGCTGGAAATGACCTTGTTCTTGTATTTTTAAAAATTCTTTTCTTTATCACTTTTCTCAATGTGGACATTCACCGTCCGTCAAACCTAGCTTTAGATAATGCACTCGACACTTCTCATGCAATCGAGTTTGCAGTTTTAAAATAAATTACATGTAACTGTGTAACCAAAGTAATTTCTGTCTATCCACGCTCATCCCTACTGCATCTCAAAATATGAAATCAGTGTATTCCTTAGGACAGAAAGATCCAGGGGAGAACACTGGTTAAGTTGGAAGGGTGACGATATACAAATGTGACCCTCATTATAATCTCCAAGACTACATTATTCCATATTGCAACCTGAGGAATGTCAGTCAGTTTTAATTGGGGGTGGGATAGGGCATGTTCGGGATATATAGTGGAAAGAGCAGTTTCTAGCTCATTATTATTATTGCTTATAATATTACCTCTTCTTGGCCTTGATATTTAACAGACTATTCCCTATTCTTGACCTTGATATTTGAAACACTTTTCCCTATCAATGGCCTTGATATTTAACAGACTATTCCCTCTCCTTAGTCTTGATATTTAACAGACTATTCCCTATCATTGGCTTTGATATTTAACAGACTATTCCCTATCAATGGCCTTGATATTTGACAGATTATTCCCTATCAATGGCCTTGATATTTGACAGACTATTCCCTCTCTTTGGCTTTGACACTTTTGTCATTTGTTACAACAACTAGCGTCGTCACTGACTGTTACTATTCTGTTGACACTGAAATCTACGGTGTCAGGTCATCGTGCGGGAATTAAGTGATTTGCTCTTACTTAGAAACTCCAAGTGTCTGACTTCTGTTTCTGTTTCTGACTGATACATTCATGATCTTTTCTGCAGTGCTGGATTATGTAGATCTCAACAGTTTTCTATTTAGAATTCGTGTCGCAACATTGTACTTTCTGTTCCAGGAAGTGACAAATATTTGGATAGGATAGGATGCTGTCGCATTCATGATCATGCATAATCAGAGTTTGGGACCTTTGTAACCTTTGCATTGAGAGACTGTGTCTTTAGTGCTGATGTTTCGGTTGTCTTCTCTCTAAGTCATGTGTGTGTGTGTTAAACGTTTTCATATATATCGATTTATCGTACGTATTGACATTGAAGTCTTCTTAAGCTGAACTCATCATCATCATCATCATCAATTAATTATTATTATTATCTTACCTGGGGTGCTGCAACAAAAAAATAAGGAAAGATTGAAAGACTGCAAAATAGTATAATGCTTGCTTCCTTATTTGTTTTTGTTGCTATTATAAACTACACACAAATTAGTGCAGAATAAAACAAAGATGTATGTACAGTATTATAATCACCATCTTATTTAATTTGAAGAGTTCTTTTGAATCTACGAACTAATGATATTTAGACATTAAGACACCCCACTACCCCTCATAAGGAAGAAAGAAAGAAAGAAAGAAAGAAAGAAAGAAAGAAAGAAAGGAAGGAAGGAAGAAAGAAAAGAAGGAAGGAAAGAAGATAGGGGAAGGAAGGAAGGAAGGAAGGAAGGTTTTCTTATCCAGACAGGAAAATTATGTACACGAAAGTATCACGTACCCAGCTCCTCAATTATTTCTGTGGAACCAATTTCTGCTGAAATTGAATCAACCTAATCCTGCGGCGGTCGCTTCTTTTCTTCTTTTTTCCCTTGGATTCCCGTAATTATGAGGTCATTATCGATACATGTATTTCGCAAGCCTGGTTATTTATGAAAACAAGATCATAGTCATGAAATTTCGGTTTACTGTTTATGTAATTCGGACGAACTATTCGTGGTTTAGAATTTAAAAAGAGCATAAACACGAGAAGACAACTCTAAACACTTCATAAAAAGGATGTTGAGATTTATTTATTTAAATTGACACTAATTAAGTTAACAGAAACTCTTTGTCAACAATTCCCTCCTTCTAATATCTATTTCTCTCCTCTTCTCCTTAAAAATGTGCAGAGCGGAATCATTTTACAAGCTATGTTTAGAATTAATGTGAAAATGACATTTTAAAAGTTAAAAATTGATTGTGTTTTCCGAAGGACATACAATTCCGAACAATAACATATTTACTTAAGAAGCAGTTCTGAACAAATACACTTGCATTCCTCTCTTGACGGGGAAAGCTGTTCTGAACAAATACACTTGTATTCCTCTCTTGACGGGAAAAGCAGTTCTAAACAAATACACTTGTATTCCTCTCTTGACGGGGAAAGCTGTTCTGAACAAATACACTTGTATTCCTCTCTTGACGGGGAAAGCAGTTCTGCCATCAGCGAGTAGTAACAAATTTGCCTTCCATGCTTTGACATTACATGTCTGTCAGTAGATCTGTCCTACTACTTAAAATCAATGAGTTCGCTTTCCTTTCAGTCGGTCTATCGAACTCATTAACTCAATGGCTTCATTCTTCTGTCCACGGGCTGGTCGAATGCCCTTATCTCATCAATTTCAGTCATCTGTTGGTCGGTCTCTGCCAATATATCTGGCACAATGATACAATGACCTCGCTTCAATCTCTCTCTCTCTCTCTCTCTCTCTCTCTCTCTCTCTCTCTCTCTCTCTCTCTCTCTCTCTCTCTCTCTCTCTCTCAATACCTTTAGAACATTTTTCGCTCACTGATTACATGTTTGTCGGTGAAACATATTTAACTCACTAACTCCATTCATTTGTTGGTCAGTTGGTTTTTAGCATATTAATATTCTTTTCTGTCGGTCAGCTTGTTTAACTTCTTTAACCCCGTTACTTCGTTTACTTGACATTTGACCTCTGTTAAAAAAGCATGTACCTTTGTTTCTCTCATTTATTTCTTCGGTCGGTCGGTGTATTAAACATTTTACGCCGATTTTCTTTTGTCGGTCGGTGTGTTAAACATTTTACGCCGATTTTCTTTTTTCGGTCGGTGTGTTAAACATTTTACGCTGATTTTTTTTTCTGTTGGATGGCCTCCTTTACTTCACATCTTCAGACTTTCAGCTGTCGATCTATACTGAAAAAAATCAGCTCACGAGATATAAACAGTTTTCAAATCGATCTGTTCTTTTGTAAGGTATTGGCGCTAAAGGCGACCTTTCAACTTAATTTTTCTGGCTTTAGAGCTATGCCGAAAACATTATGGTCAGTGGCAGCAATCCAAAGGCGTTTGATATATGGAATATTTTAACACAATGGCTTTACTTTCTCAGACTTTGAAATGTATAAACAGGTTGACGACATGCAACAACAATGTTAGAAAAATAGCAGAGAGAGATGTGTGTGGAGTGGGGTAGATTTTCTTCTTCTTAATTATATGTTCAACATATGGTAATTCAAGTCAGTGTATGCAAATGTAAACTGGAAGAGTCGAAAGTGATCAAGTCAATGCGGAAACAAAACTTTACCCGCTAAGTTATGGTCTGACTGGAAAAAATAAAAAAAAAGGGGGGGGGGGGAGCCAGTTTACTGGCATATAGCAGATGGTAAGGGTACAATCTTAAGTACTTCTTGACGCGGCGGCCATGAGTCTCCGCGACCTGACGTTCTCCATTTTTGTGTTCTGGCACTCCCTACAACACTGTATACCCGGATTGAAAGCTCGCAGTAAAATGTCGCAGAGTTTTCCTTTTCTACATCCACTTCATACTTCGACACAAACAACTCGCGACATTTCGGAAATCAATCCTACCACCACCACTAGCACGGTAGAGGGACGTTACTCCTATGGCCTAGGGGGAAATAACTCTGAAGACAACTTAAACGCCTTAAAGTGTATGAGGAAGCGTATGCGCACTCGATGTCGACTAATGTGTATTCCCCTATCCCCCAGAATGTCTAACAAGTAATTGATGTTTATTCGGAAAAAATTCCGAGAAAAAAACTTTGAACCAGTAAATATGAATTTACTTCGAAATCACTTCTCGTGTCATTTTTAATTGCACATTTGCGATTGTTCACTTCTATTTGCAGTTGTAGCCATTCGATTAGTTCCAGTTTCACCATGACAGCAATTTGCAATTCTTCAAAACATAAATTCTCTACTCATGCAAATTTTTTTGTGTTTGTTATACATTCCATCTCATCTAGAGTGTAGTTGTGATTAATTATTTCAATGATTTATATTTCATGACTGAAATTATTTGTTCTTTGATTTATTGCAATCATTTGTGACAAAGGGATGAATGGGGTGTGATTATAGATGTTGGTGCCGAGTGCCACACTCCTCTCGCACCCAAACGTTTCGGTGCGAACCATATTACAAAACGACGCGATTAATCGCACACCAGACTGATCGCAAGAAAGATAAAGCGGCCACGTCCAGCTATACTCTGCCATAACTAGACATATTTAGACATTTTTAAAAAGTGTACAGAGTCAAGTAACAGAGAAGTACGCCGAGACCACAGGCTGGACAGACAGAAACAAATGGCTACATATATATATGAAAGTTAGACACACCTAGACATCAAATAAAACTATCACAAATGCTACAGATAAGTCCAGTGTTTTGGGACTGAAATAGGCACAGATTGCAATAATTGCACATTTGCAATGCTTCCCCAGCCTGATGACTTCTAGACAACCAGAGTCATTCAAAGAACATCTCTTCATATGACTTAGAGTAGATGTCTGAGCAGAATGGTAGACAACACTACACTGTCTGGTGATGAAATCTTGTAACACCTGTGGTCACTTTATAAACAGGTTATTGTAACTGTTGACTATATCTATTAGTACTGGAACTATTAGTGCATTCCAATTTTAACTGGAAATTGTTAATGGCTACTTGCGGCTATGAGTACTGGAACTATTCATACATCCCATCATTCCCTGGAAATTGTCAATGGCTGCATGCAAACCAAGGACTGCTGTTACTATTTTACATATGGATGCATTTAACTGTCAACTACGTTACATGTGGAACCTTTAACTGACGACTATTTTACATGTTGATACCTTTAACTGTTAACTATGTGACGTTTAGAAGGGGGGGATGGGCAAAGATGTTAATTCTTTCTTTTAATACATAGCTTTAGGTGTGCCTGCTGTGTTTTCTGGGTTCCAATGAGTGTCATTAGCAAATGCTCATCTGGTTCACTGAACTGGTCTTTGGCACGTGGGTCGTTCTGCTCTGGTGCTACTTCATGGTCCAATACTCGTCAAGGTCAACATTAAAGATAAAGTGTTTCTTTTCTGGCATCATTTCACAGCTCTTATGTTCATCAAACTCAATGTCTCAGATATTGTAGATAAAGTCTAAGATTTAGTACCAATCTGCCAATAAAATACACATGATGTAAGAATTTGTCCTCATGTGTTCTCTGACAACTCTCTTACCTACTAACTCTCTTACCTACATGGTCATCATACATATTAATATCGTAAGCAAACTATAACCCGGTTAATGTCAAGAGATAATTATGAATTTAGTATTAGTTAAGCAAGCAAAACCACATACATTCGGCAGTAATATATAGAGTGGATAATTTCCTGCTGTGTTGATAACCAGCGATAAGATTAGTAGTATGATTACACTTGTTAATATTGGGAGCCAAAATATGTGTTGCCTTAACAGTCAACTGCAATTGACTGACAATTTACAGCTGAGTTTCTGGTACATTCCTTCATGTCGCTGAGCTGCACTTTGGCTAATTTATTGAATTGTCTGGAACCTTCAGGTAGGTTCCCAGTCCGAAAATAAGGGTCAGCCTTTATAGAAAGTGGGGTTAAATGTAGTCCATTTTTACGGAAGAGTGGGTGTGGCTACAAAAGCCCTTAAGTGACAAACAACACATGGTAACCTTTAGGCTGTTGACTACTTTACATATCGATACCTTGAACTGATGATTACTTTACAAATAGATACCTTTAGCTGTCGACAACTTTATGAGTATGAGTAGATAACCCTTACTGGTGGGAACTTAAAAATAAAGACCCTTTGCTGTTGTATTCTTATATTATGAGCACAAACAGGTCTTTCTTAGATGAAATATGTTCAGGAGGCATTTAACTGTTCTATACTTTACGACTATGCCTACAGGATTTTTAGCTACTATTATAATAAAATTATCTGTACAAGTGGAAACATTTAAATGTTATGTGCTGTACAATTATGTGTATGATTACCCTGAGTAAAGGATCTTTTACTTTGCAAATCATAAGTGGATACGTACTATTATCTACGTCACTTTCAAAACCATTAAATGGAAACGCGCTGACGAGTACGTCACTTTCAGAAATCATCAAATGGAGAGGCGCTGTGCACGTCACTTTCACAAACCATCAAATGGAGACGCGCTGATGTATAGTATACGTCACTTTCAGAAATCATCAAGTGGAAACTTGTTAGATGTTGAATATGTTACGGCTGTAAATTGAGAATCAAGCATTCGTGTACCTGTTGTGAGAATCAGCTTGACCTTTTTGTAATTAAATTACAAATAATCAATACATGGCTTGGTCACACAAACAAGATGTAGAGAAAATATATAATGAAATTAATGACATAAAATGCATTAAATGGTATCGGTTTTTATAGAAGTTAAGTGTATATGCGGTTCCGGTGAACGTTCTTTGAACGCCGTTCGTCTCCACCACCAGACATTGAGAGTTTATCACGGCTGCGTTTTATACATCTGCAGACGCAACTAATCTCAGCACCATGTGTGGCTGCTGTTAAGATTATCAACCCTTATTCAGTCGTGTTCAGTAGCGACAAGTCTTCGTAACACCGGATAGTGTAACTGAAGATTAATTTTGTGTGTGGTCCGATTGCACAAAATGACTTGTAGCGTGTGAGGTTCTGAAAACCCTACATGACTGGTAGTCTGGTACCGTGTGAGGTGCCTATTATCCCTAAATTACTGGTACCATGTCAGGTCCTATTAACCTTAAATGACCGGTACAATTGGGGGTGGGGTGGGGGTGGCCTATTATCCCTTAGTTACAGGTGCCATGCCAGGTCCTATTAATTCTAAATCACCGGTACAAGAGGAGGTCTTATTATCCCTTAATGAGTGGTATAATGGGAGGTCCTATTAACTCTGAATTATTGGTACCATGCCATGTCCTATTTACCCTGAATGACTGGTTCAATGGGAGGTCCTATTAACCCTTAATGAGTGGTACCGTGTGCTGTTCTATTATCCCTACATTACTGGTACCACGTCCGGTCCTATTAACTCTAAATGACCGGTATAATGGGAGGTCATATTAACCTTAATGAGTTGTTCAATGGGAGATCATATTAACCTTAATGAGTTGTTCAATGGGAGGTCATATTAACCTTAATGAGTTGTTCAATGGGAGGTCATATTAACCTTAATGAGTTGTTCAATGGGAGGTCATATTAACCTTAATGAGTTGTTCAATGGGAGGTCATATTAACCTTAATGAGTTGTTCAATGGGAGGTCATATTAACCTTAATGAGTTGTTCAATGGGAGGTCCTATTTACCCTAAACGAGTGAGATCCTATTAACTCCATTGCTGCCGTTGATGTTTTATACAACACCGTCCTTGTCCGGTTGTACAACCGGACATCATATGTGGTTTGTCATGGAGCATTATGTTCAGACTCGGTCCATTCAATTGCTACCTTTCTTGAAATAAATTATCTCTTTTGATATCTACTTTGCATTTATTAGGTACCCTCTTTTCGCATGCTTATATACTTGACATGACACTCGGTATCACACAACGTATGAAGGAGTAACACTTGCTCAATGTTTCTAATATCGTGAAGTAAACAAAGAAACTTTTTATCACCGTCCAGATCATCGTCGAGGTGGGCGTTTTATTTGCTTGTGTAGAGAAGGCAAAACGTCCAGGAAAAGTATGTGAATATATTCGCCTGAAATTCCACAAAGTAATGAAAATATGGTTCTGCAATGCAAGCGTTGCCAAGACGTTTGTCTCCACTGAAAGAAGCTATTTAAATTAAGGACCCTTGCTCACAGTCTCACGCAGCGAATTAGCTTCATCTTGGCGAGAAGGCAAATCAGTTAGGTTATGCCATTCTTTAAGGAGTCTAAAGTAGTAACTGCTAATCATTGTTGATCATTAACATATATCACAACACACAATGCTGCATATTAGAAAAATGCATGTGTATTAAAATTTTAAGTCAATAAAATTATTCTCTACCTCACACAATTGCAGATGCTATAATGACAATGCTTTTGAGATCGAACGAAAGTAGTCACCTGACTTAAAAGACTTAGCTGAAATTTGCTGAAACGAATTATACTCAACAAATATGGCCACAGGAATAATTCAGGTCATGTCTGGAACGATTTCTCTCTCTCTCTCTCTCTCTCTCTCTCTCTCTCTCTCTCTCTCTCACACACACACACACTTTAACACATACACGTACATATATTTTGTTTAAACCTCGAGACTGCACACATCAGGACGATGCCTCTACAGGTCGCTGGAATCAAGACACACTGAAGCTGTATCACCTTACAAGAGTCGAGTGCCCAACGAGCTAATATTGAAGGACACTGTGAACACGATCAGGAATAACTTCTACTCTACCACGAACGATTCTGTTTACTAAGCATGTCCCAAATGCGGCTCAACGGAAGAAGTGGTCTCGAGTAACACCTGTGTATCTACCGTCTTGCGTAGGCACTTGAAAGATATGATGAACGAGTGTAAGGTCTAATGTCCAAAACGAAGAAAATAGTTCAACGGATACACTAAATAGACACTTGAACCGAAAGATGAGATGAAGAGTTACTGTTTGCGTGAATAAACAACGAAACAAGAGAGACTGGGTGGATCTGGGAACGAATGCAAATGGATGGCCGATATTAGTGGGGCAATATTAATAAACTAGTGATCTGTATGTAGATACCCCACATTTGGGCTAAGACATATAAAGTTAAAAATGAGAGTCTGTTTTCTAAAAATAATTTCCAAAATACTGACGTAGTGAAATAACAATATAAAAAGTTACATATTTACAAAAATATCGAGATCACTATTACTTCATTATAAAATTAATATTTTCACAACAATACGGATGTATTTACGAAGAAATGTGTTTGAGGCTACTGTTTATGTTTAGCTGGTTTGTTCTTTCTGAAGACCACTGGCATCTTTAAATTTTTGCCCACTTTAAAGATGAGCGTGTAGACCAAGAGTACATTTAAATTTTCTGAATAGTTTGACGGACGCCAACAATTTTTCAAAATTTATTTTTATACTGGACATTAAATAATACAGTAAACATCATATTTAGTAATACATACTATACGTATCTGTAATATTAAAGAGGCAATTTTACACGTTAAAAATTTTTCAATAAATAATTCGACAATTTCTCTAACTATTACTATGTGAATTTTCTCTTTTTCAATTTACCTGGAGGATAAGTAGGTTTTATAAAATAAACATCATAAGCAGCTTTCATATTATTTACAGTTTTAAAGTATAATATTGCTTAACTATTGGTCGACATATAATTATCTTTATCACTTTAACAGAGAGAGCCAGTTATGGTTAATTTCAAATATTTTTTGTATTGTTACTTGTATTTGGATTTGAATAAGCAAAGATAAAATATGAAAACAAGTGTTAACTGCTATCGCTACATGTATCTGGAAATCTATAAATAAACAAATATGAATAATAATCATAAGCGCTCTTCAGCACTGAATGGAGAAAAGACTCCAAAAGTTATTTTTAATTCATGCCTCTGTTTTTAATAGGTCAGTTTTTATTAGCCACTTTCTAGCAGTTAGGAGAGTAAAACGATATTCCCGCTTGAAAGCAATCATCTATAAGTTATGTTCATCGTTGATAACTAAACTCAGCGTAGATAAAGCATTCATCTATAAGTTATGCTCATCGTTGATAACTGAACTTCATGCAGATAAATGCAATCGAATTGAGATTTTATTGTGTACCCTACAGATTCCAGAATTTATCATCTGTTGCGCACCAATTTACAACAATATCATTTTGAAGATTAAAAATCTCGAGTTCCGTCCCTTCTCTTCTTACTCGACGTGGCAAATTCCCCCCCCCCCCCACTAGTTGGCAAGAGAAAGGATTATCCACAAGTAAGGCAACTTTAGGATGGATGATGAACTCTTGAAATCTGTTTTCAATATGCTCCAGGTCTTCGAATATATGATTATGACGGATTTAAAATCACCGCCACACACCATTTTCTTCGTACGTAGGAAATGTACAAGAGACTTCGACTTCAAATGTGACTTCCACAAGATCAGTTTTGTCTGCAAATGATTTTGCAAAGATAAAATGAGGGACGAGAGGTTTGGGGAGAACTGCCTACGCCTGCACTACCTTTCACATCTTGTCGAGGGCGCATGTAAATATCTAGGCGTACGCCATGGCGCCCGCGGGCACAGATTTGAAAACGACTGGTGTAGACGATTCCAACGGATGGAAGGAAGTCTGCGCACTGAGCACGATCATACCAGAATGTTAACCGCAGTTATCTCAGTTGCAAACTGTTCTGGATATGAGGCGTGACGTCATAGCTTTGGAATGCGAGTAAGGTCGGGCCACACCCTTGAATATAAACATAAATTATAGAAACATTTATTGAGCCAATGGTAACATTTATTGAGCCAATGGTAAACATTTATTGAACCAATGGTAAACATTTATTGAGCCAATGGTAACATAATGACCTAAAATACCGCCTAAGTGCAAGTTACACGGAAATCTCCAGGAAATGCGTGACTAAACATGTTGGAGCAAATTTACTCCAACTTTCCAAATAAGCATGATATCTATATTTTGCAAGTTTACTCAAGTACGTGAGAACAAGTACATGGATGTATGTAGATCTTTTCCATGAACTATTGGTTTTCACGCGAGATGGAAGCAAAAAGTCTGGGGATTGGTATCACACCATAGGCAAATCAGATCATTTGTATGACTGATCATCCCAGAATAAATTAGATCTCCACCAGATTCAACGAGTACGACTCAGAGTGACACAGTGGATTTATCAAGTGTTAATTGTCATGGTTCGGTGCACTGAATTAAAAGGAAATGGTTCAGTTCTGCCGGGGTGGTGGGATTGGGGAGCGTTAGCTTCGGTCCGAAAAGAAACAGTAAAAGTGCATGATCGTAGGCTTTTGTTTATTTGCCCTCATTTTCCGTGAGTTTGGTGAAATTTTAACTTGCTGCACGTGCTGGGAGATAGGGTGGGGTGTCTTGATTCAGTTTACCTTCAGGAATCCTGATGCAAAAAAATCCAGGGAGGAAATGTTTCAGTGACGTCATTCTTTCTGAGAACTCCTGCGCGTGTTAGCAGGGCAGGTTCTCTCGACATGAACTCTGTCCCTCTTTACCATTTATCCTTCTACTCTTTCTTTCTTTCATTTTTGCTTTTTATGTCTCTCTTACTCCATTCTTATCTTATAAATATATATTCCAAAGTTATTCCATCTCTCTCTTTCCCATATTATTTTTGTTGTAGAAATTATTTCATAATTTCGAACGTATACGAAGATAAGACTCTCTCTCAAACAGGCAATTTTTAATGTGGCTAGATGGCGCTAAATATAATTATCTTCGCTCAATGCCCGATACATTTACTGTTCAACCCACGACATGATTTGAACAACTGAATTCAACACTTTTTAAAACTAGGCAAAATGTCCCTATTTTGTACTAAATATTTGCTGTACTTTGGCTAAAAAGAAAAAATTTAATTCTTTTTTTTTTAAGTGAAGAAATGAGCCCACAGCCCTCCTCAAGTTCGTTATCTCTCCATCTCTCGTAATAAGCAAGCACGAGTGTTTGTGTGTGCGCCTGTGCGTGCATGTGTGTGTGAGCGTGCGCGCACCTCACCATCAGTCACCATTATACGTAACAGAGCGATAACAATCACCAGTTTTGTGTAACAGTTAAAAAGTACAACAGAAAAACCTTGCTCAAGTGTCTGAAACAATTTTTAATAAAAACTTACATGCGTACGTTATGGGCATTTTTCGTTTGTAGTGATTTACAAAACGCGAAGCTAATAGCGCAGTATATCCTTTCTCATTCACCAACCATTTTCTAAACAGCCATTCTTTACTTGAATATAGCAATTTAATACAGTTTATTTCATACGCAAAATTTCGTCGCTCACAAGCATTTTCAGTGCAATATTGCGTTAATGTACTCATTTTTTTTTTGGGGGGGGAGGGGTGTAGTGCAACCTCTATAGTCTATAATAATAATCCATTTAAAAAATGGTGAAATGTAGGCCCCAATTTAAAGAGATTGGATTAAAGATACAGTACGACGTCAGATTGCACTCGATTTTCAAAGTGAGCTCTGCTATAAAGTTATTTTCCGATTAAGGTACAGAATGATTTCAAATTAGGACCTCTGTTGTAAGTCTGCTATAAAGTTATTTTGCGATTAAGGAACACACTGATTTCAAATTAGGACCTCTGCTATGCGATTAAGAGATCCATGGCTTACCTAGTCGTTAGATTTCAAAGTGAACTTCATTTTAAAGCTGTTTGTTTGCTTATTTTAGTGCTACACACTCGTTGATAAGTTCCCTGATGTGTCTGTCCACAGGCCTGTGATCTTTCATAAGCAAATAGCAATGTTCTATACAGGCCAACTGTGTGGGAAGGATAAGGATTCGAGTCCCATGAGAACTGAAGTTGTTAAGTAACCCTTAATCCTCTGCCAGGTCAATCCACGAGTACGGCGCGCTATCCATTCCACCCGTTACGTCATCAAATGATGACAGCGGGTCATCAATCCTATAGTGCTCTGTCTACTCGCGTGGAACATGACGCCTGGAAACCCAGAGAAGGACGGCATGTCCGAGATGAAGAGCGCTGAAACATTTCATCCGTAACACAGACTTCTCAAATTTACCACGGTCACAAGGGTCATAACGGTCATAACGGTTTATAAATCAGTACATAAGGAGATCTAATAAAAACAAAAAGCTGGTTCTTCCCATTAAGCTAATGGCTGCCTTCCATGACCAGATATTTTCCACACCAAATTGTTTATAAAATAAATTATTTTCAAAAGGTAAAATTTGATCTCAGCCCATTGGCTGCTCTCGTTCTTATAAATCTTAACCAGTGGATAATAAAATCTACTCATCCATCTGAAACCAGTTTTGATTACATCAGCAAATTCTAGCACATTCTCCACCTGAGTTGTTTACTTCAAAAATATCATTTTCAGTAGCACCCAAGGTCGGGTCACTTTAACATTGGCAGCAAAGATATTATTAAGTATAGAAATAGAGATAGGCAAATTTACTCTGCCACACTGTTTACCCGCGAAGAGGACCAGTCAGTAAAGGTTAGTTGGTAAAAGAATTCATCTTCCCGGAGCGCATGCGCAAAAAGGATGTCAAACTGCGTGCGTGTCTGATCAGCATTTTGCAAGAAAGGATTCCCTTCTCGGTGCGCCCTGTGAAATGATAGTAATGAATAATGTATCTGTTTCTCTGCACGTGAAAAAGTGATTTATAAATGATAGGCTCATTCCTCTCACTCTAATGAAAGTGGAAGGAAATACGTACAATGCAAAATGTTACGTGTATCAGGAAGAAGACTGATTATACATGAAGTCCCACTTTAATGAGAGTGGAAGGAAATGCGTACAGTGCAAAATGTTATGTGTATCAGGAAGAAGACTGATTATACATGAAGTCCCACGATGACCTACAATAAATTGTGTGCATTCACGCAAAACTGCATTGAAAATGCATACACGTTTGTGTATTAACTGCTATAGTACTTTTTGCATTAGAGTAATATTTACTTATTTTGTTTTCAAACAAGTGCATTATAATCTTTATGATCACGTGACCACCACATTGATTTCAAACGATAGGGAGGGGTGGGGTGTGTAAACAAAATATTACAGCGGAAGCAAGAATCCTAGAAGCGAAATTGTGTATTGTCACTGGAAACATACCGTGAGGAAAATTTGTTTTAGCTATTTATAATCAACACACTGATCTAATAAACTGACCAATATAAGTCTCAAAGATAAACCAGAACAAAATGTTGAGAGGTAAATCACGAATGACGTGAAGAAAAATGAACACAACGCATGAGGTAAAGTAAAAACTACGCCCGCGAAGTGGAATGATCTGGGGTTAAAAACGATAGGCAGATAATAAAATTGAGTAGATAGATAGACAGACAGATAAATAGAAAGACGGACGGACGGACGGATGATTAGATAGATAGACACACAGACAGACACACAGACAGACAGACAGACAGATAGATAGATAGATAGATAGATAGATAGATAGATAGATAGATAGATAGATAGATAGATAGATTAAACTGGTTTGTCATATAATTGTTGAAAAATATCCTCAGCGCTGTTGTCTCCCCTACCATCTTGTCTTCAATAAGAAGTCAAATTTTATTTATGTCTTAAATACTGAGCAAAGTTGCAAGTAAAAAATCCGTAGTGTCACGCTGATTTGTAAAGAAACCTTACGAAGAGTATTCTTAACGGTTTAAACCAGCCCTTTCCTGATTTTAACCCCTTAAGTGCGAGAGAAAATACTTACGTATAAATTCCACAGTGAAAGAAAGCTGCTTACTCTTAGCTTTAAGAGTGTAATATGAATAGGGCTGAAGTAAAATATGCGATCAATTCGAATAATATCGGGTTTGCTTGCTGAGTATGGCAAATCCTTCGTAAACTTGTCACTTGACGACTTCATTCACCATTAGGAAATGTAAGACGATTCTTGTGTATATGGGTTTATCACTACCTCCCACCACCGTTTTAAATCCACCGATGAAATTCGTGGTATTTTCGGTATGCTTTAAGACAGAACGAGATTCGGGAGTTTGCCTCGTTGCCCATGGTTACTAAAGCATGTGCAAATCTTGAGTTCAAAGAACACCCACTGTAGCTCCAGGTACCGCAACGTACGGTCTTTGGATTGTGAATAACGGTAGATAGATATGCTTATACAGTTGCTGAGGGTTCAGCGTTAGTGTCTTTGTCATCTGGTAGTTTGTGTTGCTGGTCTTACCGTACTAATTATCGACGTTTTTGTTGGCCCATGTGCACCCTAGCGATGGTGTGATGTGAAATGACGTGTGTCTTGTGACCATGAGCCGAACTGCTTCGGGCACAACAAAGAATAAACGGCATACTAAGACTAAAGATGAAATAAAATGCGTTAATGGTAGTTGAATTTTGTTATTTATTTATATAAAGGACAAACAATACTTGTTTAAATTAAATTCATAGTGTGTGCATTCCTGTTTAATCTGAATGTGCGTGCCTGCGTGAAGATCAGAATGCAATGATTTCAATGGGTATAAATTATGCGTTGTTCCTTTGTGTTGTCGTGAGAACTTCTTTGCGTTCATTGAAAGGTCTACAGAGAGGTGCATGCAATATTTATAAGGCCTGTCTGCTATTGATCAGACCTTCCAACAAATACACAACAAGTGCCTTAATGAGGAAATTCCTTAAGTACCTTGATCCAATAAACTAGTGCCTTGAGTACCTTGATCAAACAGACAGCAAGTGCCTTGATTACCTTAAATAAATGAACTAAAAATGTCTTGTGTGCCTTGACTACAAGTGCCTTGAGGACTCTGAACAAATGGACAAGTGCCATGAATACTTTAATGAAATAGACAATTGTCTTGAGTACCTTGATCAAATAGACAACATGTGCCTTGAACGATTTCGAGAAACTAAAAGAAATGACCGTCCCGGAAAGGATGGAGGAACAATTCTTATTTTAGTGTCGTCCTCACCGTTTCCAACCCTCGAAAATTCCACTCGGAAACTCGCAGTTTGCGAGGGGAAAAATGTAATTTTGAGCTCAGAAAATAACAAGCTGACCATCATAAGGCAATATTTTTTCATGAAATCGTGATTTGCTATTTATTTTTAAGATAATGATTTGCTATTTATTTTTAAGATAATGATTTGCTATTTATTTTTAAGATAATGATTTGCTATTTATTTTTAAGAAAATGATTTAATTACTGGCAATCAATTTGACAAGCGTTTCAGGTTAGACGCCAGTCGCGATTGCCGAGAGTTAGAATAACAGTGATTACGTCTTCAATTTTGCCGTGAGAGGCATGCTACGTACGGGCGAGAGGCATGCATTTTTAGAGGCATACTCGGCGCATGTATACCGCCCGTTTCGGTATATTGTCAACTATGAATCTGTACCGAAGTATCTCGGCAATGTTCGGATTCAGAAAAAACACATAGCCGATGTGGGTATCACGTGTTGTGTGTTAATTTCCATGGGTTTTCTTCCAGGTTCGTTCTTTTTATTTGGGAGTGTCTCCCTACACAACCGGAAGTGGCGCACGACTGTCGTGCTTTGCCTGTTTTTAGAGATAATTTAGGGTTGTGAAGGACTTCTTTTCTATGAGAAAAGGATTAGGGTTAGGATTAGCTGCAAATAAAAGTAAGAAAATGATTACGCTAAAACTGTTCTTATTTGGAGTTATCTCTTCATTAACTTTTCTTTCCTCATTTAGTTTTTTTCCTGCTAATTTTGTGTGTGTAAATATTGCAGTAAAAATAGCATCGATTAACACTTTACATGTACATATAAATCTGGTCCTTCGATATTACGTATAGAGTACCCTATGTTATTTTAAACATAACAGTTGTGTAGAGATGTTAGGACTTTCGGTTGTATAAGGAGAGCCTGAGTTTCATTTGGTGGTCGTTTAAATCTTCATTGTCTTGTATTCGTCACCCACTTCTGTAGCTAGTTCAAAAGTCTGAATAATTAATAACTTATAACATTCAATGCTATAAGTGAAAAAGAAGCAGTCAAATATATGTCAAAGAAAATGACACTGAAACCAAATGCAAGGAACAATCTTGGCCCAGCAAATCGGGGATTGTTACATGTTTAAAAAAGAAGTAATAAAACTGAAGTATTTCTTATTATTACAACAAATATATACTTAGTTCCTTTTGCTTATCTGAGACCACTATAATATATTCGATAAAAATATGGCTATATACGCACGCACGCACGCACGCACGCGCGCGCACACACACACACACACACACACAAGAGTGTAACACGCGCGCACGTTGTACTCAAGTTCAATGGAAAAATCTACAAGTATATACTACTTTACTAGATGTAATATAGGTCTGACGTTATTCATCGTCTTGTAAGCTCTATTTATCCCAACCGGCATTTACTTTTATGATACAATATGCAACACTGCTCATTTCCTTGCTACGTTCATGTAATCATTTGTAATGCATCATTGATTTCAACGCTCTTTGTAACGTGTACTTTGAACCTCGTTCAATGCACTTCTCAATAACACCATTTCCGGTTGAAATTTGGTTAAAGGTAATGCATAATAACTTCTATTACATTTTATCTACACTGTTTAGTTGTGATGTTCATAATTATCTTACTACAGTGTAACCCCACACATATAACGTAATATTTTAGTAGTTGAACATACTTAAAAGATACTCTCTAGGATACATAAACTTATATGCAACAGAAAAAAACGATGGCCTTTGTTCCAGTACAGACATATGACTCGTACTTAGGTCGTTGACTTCCTTTCCCCCTTTTTTAAAACAAAACAAAAAAAAAAAAAACCCACCTACTTCAAGATGTTTAAACAACAAAGAAAAGGCTTGAGAGTGCGAAAAGTAGGACTGCAAACTAGAAGGCAAGATAACTCTAGTGCGATTATTTCTAATGACAAGACCACCGTTCTCATTCGCCGGTCGTCTTCCGCGTGGTTTCTTGTCTTTGGCCAACTAACACCACCTCGTTAGCTGTGCTAGTGGCGTCGTCTTTCTTTGGTCCTATCGAGTCGACCCCTAAGGCCGGGAGTCAATATTTGGCGAGAAAGACAATACCACAGACACGCCAGAAGGCCTAACTAAGACTGACCTACAACAACCACAGAGCCCGCACGTCAACTCTTTGTAGGTTCAGCGGGATATAGTTCAATAAGTTAACTATCTCTGTTGCTTGGTGAAAATATTCTCGTTCTATTCCTTACACGGTCTATTTCACATAGTAGTCAAAATTTGTTATCCAAATTTCACACTAAATGTGTAAACTTTTATGTGAACTAAAATGAACTAAATCAGTACAAATGGACGTGGGGTGTACGTACTTTTTAATTTTAATTTTTAATTTTAATTTTATTTTAATTTAATTGAATTAATTTTTAATGGCAATAAGGAATGAACGTTCGAGCAATATCTTGTGTACGTATGTCTGGAGGTGTGTGTGGATTGTGTATGTGTGTCTGGAGAGGTGTGTGTGGATTGTGTATGTGTGTCTGGAGAGGTGTGTGTGGATTGTGTATGTGTGTCTGGAGGTGTGTGTGGATTGTGTACGTGTGTCTGGAGAGGTGTGTGTGGATTGTGTATGTGTGTCTGGAGGTGTGTGTGGATTGTGTACGTGTGTCTGGAGGTGTGTGTGGATTGTGTACGTGTGTCTGGAGGTGTGTGTGGATTGTGTATGTGTCTGGAGAGGTGTGTGTGGATTGTGTACGTGTGTCTGGAGGTGTGTGTGGATTGTGTACGTGTGTCTGGAGAGGTGTGTGTGGATTGTGTATGTGTGTCTGGAGGTGTGTGTGGATTGTGTACGTGTGTCTGGAGGTGTGTGTGGATTGTGTACGTGTGTCTGGAGAGGTGTGTGTGGATTGTGTATGTGTGTCTGGAGGTGTGTGTGGATTGTGTATGTGTCTGGAGAGGTGTGTGCAGGCAGTTAGGAAATTGAGCAGCGAGAAAAGGGTCGATATTATTACTTTATTTTGTTGTTGTTCCTTTAGGTTGTGTCATTAAATCGCTCTTTCCAAATATAGCAACTCGAAATTCGCTATGGTTTTGAAAATGTGTGTTTGTACACAATTATAAAGAAACAAATTTTTCAAACAGTATCATTTTTTTCGTCAAACGAAGTAGCTCTTTCTTCACTTTATAATAAATAAATAAATACAAAACCGAAAATAAATATACCTACTTTACATAATAGTTTATTTAGCATTCGTAATAAACTTTCCTATAGTTGACCATTAAACGAACATTTCAAACACAAGAGTTGCTCCGCTGTGTCACCGCTGACCTTTGACTTAAAGAATACGCAAACACCCTATCAGTAGATAAAACAAGACAGGGGAGATAAACACGGGTTCCTTTTATGTGTAAAGAAAGCTTCTGTCCTCCTGGATAAAAACTGTTACTGACAATTTAGTATCCAAGCGAATCAAAAGGTTGTGATCAGAACCGGTAGGCACCTGTCGAAAGCTAATCTTGACACACTTTACTTCTGTTTACCCTCTTGACTAAGCTCCCTTTGCTGTCCGAGCCTTTGCATACACAAATGATGTCCGACGTTGTCTGAGAAGCCCTGTCCAGTCAGTTCCTTTGAAGTTGCCTTTCAATACAAATTCTTCCGGTACAGACCAGTGTAGACACGATTTACGGCCCGCCTGCTAACAGCTACAGGCTTCCAGGTGTGCATGGAAAGCCAACGAGGGCGGTCTGATGTTTATTGCACTATGGTTTGAATCATGGGGGAAGAAAAACAACTGCTCGAAAGATCAATCTAAATAATGCTTGTTGTGTTATTCTTTTACTTTTCTCCGGAGTACTTCAACTTATAGTGATGCATGAAACTTGCTGAAGACACATTTGTGTCATTCAAAAAGATCTCTACGGGATACATTATACTTTAACTTTTAGTGATGCATGAAACTTGCTGGAGACACGTTTGTGTCATTCAAAAAAGATTTCGCTTACGGCAACCTCGATTTTAAAAGAAGCTGATTTATTTTTTTAATAATATAATTATCAAAATATACACTGTTTGTCAGCCATGTTCCTCTATATATCGTTCCTTAAAACTCGCATCTTATAAAAAATGAAGAACCAAATTAAACATCACAAAACAAGTCATACTGTAGTCGTACCTGTATGGTTGCTTTCTTTCATAAGACTTCGAAATAAGCCAAACGAGATTAATAAAAATTATGCATACGTATGAATAAAATAGCAAATGAATATTCCAAAGAGAATTTTGGAAGTAGAATTAATTTTTCGTTCTTCACATATCACTTAGCAATATTCACACGAACTTAAAAAAGTGTATCTTAACACCAGGACAACACATCGTGGCACTGTCGCTGAAAAGCAATGGACACGTAATTCCGGAGTGTCCGGCTCGCTCACGTGGATACTTTTCAACCCACCTGAACAGAAAGATAACGAGATTATTTTCGACTGTGATGCTTCTCGTACTGAACTTTTCTACAACAATGAATGCGTTAAGTACACCTACCAGACATTATTAGGCTTACATCGGTAGATTATCATGGTTACGTGCTTTTCCCCTCCTTTCTATGGTTGCCCATACTTGTCATAAACTACTGTATCGCCACGCGCTGACCAGAAGCGTACCCGTCAATGGCATCACGTCGCAAACCAAAGCCTGACCTGTTTGGGGTGGGCTGGGGTTTAGCATCCGCTCTTAACATTCGCTACCCGTGTGAATCCTCTCTCACGCTTATCAACCGAAAAAGGAAAGTTTTCTCAACTCCCAAAGGCCATCTACGTCATTCTGGCCAACATGTTCGCTTTGAGAAACCACCTTGTTCTCATCAACCCATTTACGATAAAAATGTCCAAAATTATCGCCCTGAATGAGTAAATTGACACTGTGCTGTGTCATTAACTCTATAGCGTAAATATAAGCTAGCATCACAGCCTAACATGAAGTTTTTGTTTTAGACCTTTCAGACACAAGTATTCGGCTCCAGAGTTTTCTCTTACAACGAACGCTCCTGCAAGACTGCGCCGTTCTGCTCGATCTTAACTCTAACTTCGTTTTGTTTTGGAATTATATGAATTCAGTAGATTTTCAAAATTAAATCAGATGTTGCAAATTAATTAAAGAACAGATGTAACTCCCAATAATTAAGTATTTTATTGATGAAACAAAGTTTAATATTTTTAAGAAGAATATTTATTTATTATTATTGGCATTGCTAAACTGTCCCGAAAAAACTGTTTGTTTCGCATTTTATAGATTTCCTGGAAATGCTCGCTACACCCTACCGTACAAGATATCGGGTGAAGTTTTCTCTTTTCAGCTTTGTAAATCCACTTTTCTTTTGCAATTTTTGTTCTTTGGGAAATGTAAAAAAAAAAAATTGAATATTTTTAATTTATCCGTTTTTGTACAGCCATATGCACTGCAAAACTCAACCAGGTTTTAACTTTTTAAACCACGCATTTAACGCAAAACAATATGTCAGCAGCGCGTTCGGATTGTACTTCCACGTCGTGACGTCAAATGTTATGTTGTTGTGGTGAGAAGTCAGTCTGGTAATTACTCATTTTATAAGGATTTATTCTTATCCGTGGCTGACCTAGATTCCATTTCACTTGGTCTTTAACTTCCACGGATTAATTTTCTTCAGAATTATTACTATAGTGGTCCACAAGTCATGACGTACAAATTAGTGTCATGGTCAGCAGATTAATTTTCCTCAGAATTATTACTATAGTGGTCCACAAGTCATGACGTACAAATTAGTGTCATGGTCAGCAGATTAATTTTCCTCAGAATTATTACTATAGTGGTCCACAAGTCATGACGTACAAATAAGTGTCCAAGGTCAGCAGAATGCTATTTTTTCGTTTCTTACAGATATAGTTGCACTTCCAGTGTATTGATCCCTGACATCACCACATACATCTTTCCTGAAAAAAGTACTGTCTCAACTTCGTGCGGGTCAATACGCCACCCTTTAGATATCCCCCCCCCACACACACACACACACTTAGAGAAACAACTTCAATTCTGGTCAGGCGAATGAAATGCCGCAGTGACAATTTCATTACCACACACAATAAATAAAATAATTTGTTGAGAAACTACTGCTATCATGTCAGTAAGTGTAAACGGTTTCTAATTCTATTATTGTATAGAATAGATTTTGCCTTAAAGCTCTAATATACTGTCTTATTTGCCAAAACCAACTATAATCCACTCACACACGCTGACAAACACTCACATACACACAAACACGCAGAGAATTAGAAAGATGATGCACGTCGCATTTCATTAATCAAATTTAGCTTTTAACCAATCAGAGATTCCAATCACTCGAGCTTCCGTTTAACACAATGTTTGTTTCATTATCATAAAAGATGCATTAGCAGGAAAGAAAGAAAGAAAGAAAGAAAGTAGATCACGCGTGAGCTATTTTTAACCCACAGGGGCATAAAACGCTGGGCACGTATAAGCTTAATTTTGAGCACGGCACTTCTCCGTGTATATTAATTTGCTTTTCGGGTAGAGCAACAACTTGATCTGATTCGAGCTGCCATAATGTTGTGCACTCAAGATGCAAGGGCAGGTAAGTTAGGGCTCGTTCGCTCTCGAAATGTTCACTAAATTAAGCAGATTGGCCACTCGTATCAAGAAATGTCACATGCCGATTAATCACGCGTCAAAGTGATAATAACCGTAAACGCTCAGAAAACCAATTAGAAGTAAATGTTTGTAGTACAAAACATCAAACTTCAAATCTTTACGCAGTGAGTTGGAGATGTTTTGAGGATAGGAAGTATTTGAGGGAAGAGATGTTTTGAGAATAGGAAGTATTTTTTAGGGAAGAGTTATTTTGAGAATAGGAAGTATTTTAGGGAAGAGTTGTTTTGAGAATAGGAAGTATTTTAGGGAGGAGGTAGAGTCGTTGAAATGTGAGGTGATTTATAGCTTTCAACGTTACGGAAATATTTATTTATATATTTATATATTCAAGACCATCATTGCTTTCAGCTAGATAAACGTATCTGAACTTGTAGCAGCAAGTGTGAAAATATTCCAATAAATTACATTCCAAGTACGATTTATGATGTTCCACAAAAGTAAAATGGCTGGCTAGGTTATTTTTCCATTTTTAGCAGTAAAAGCTTTGACATTCAGCAGTTTTATTCCATCTTGCCTGTGACATTACAGTTCAGTATTTTGTATCCTTACAAGTGGCAACACATGACGTCACAATTTGCTTTTGCTTTGAGAGTAACAAATTCCAATATACATGTGGGGTGTGGGTTAATGACATTTTGTACCAGTCAGGTGGTGCAATTCTGACACCCGTCACAAGAGAAGTAAAAACAGGAAAAACAAGCCAGTCAGTACTCGTTCCGTGATGACAGAAGATATAACACCAGGATAACCAGCCAATACTAACTCACTGATGTCAGGTTTAACTCTTCCTAAACAGAGACAGCAGCAATTAGATATTTTTAAAGGAAGTGCCTTCATGGAAATTTAACTTTTGATATATACGACAGTGTTTAACATCGCATTTCTTTATTTTAAGCGCTTAATTCTAAGATGCCAGTATTATATGCTTTAACGCTTAAAACCCCAACAGACCGTTTTTTTTGTTACATCAAGTAATTCTACTAAAATGGCTACTGGAGTAGCTTAGTTACAGTGAGCATCTTTTTTATGGCAGTGGTGACAGTTGTACAATCATTCATGCAACCAGTTTGCCTCCCGTTTTAGAAGTGTACTGTGTGATCTTCGAACGCTTTGCTTCTAAAATTGATCTGTCTCAACCAAACTTTTGTTTCTATAGTCATGCGCAGCCTTCTACAGTTCTAGTAATGTATCGGTCCGGAAGTAAACAATGGATTTTCTCGTCATGCTGAACACTTCATAACTGAACCCAGTGGAACATATCACATATCTGGTATATGGTTGCTCTTTAAAAAGGATTGTTTGGGGTCGTGCACTGTTATTTTAAAAATATTGATGCGGAATTCTTGAACAACCTTTTGGTTGGTCAGTTTACTGATCACTCCACGCCTTCTATACCGGAGCCTTGAGAAGTAATTTTTGTTGGCGACATATTCAGGTCAACGAATTCAACGCAAGTCCTATAAGTAATTTCTGTTGGCGACATATTCAGGTCAACGAATTCAACGCAAGTCCTATAAGTAATTTCTGTTGGCGACATATTCAGATCAACGAATTCAATGCAAGTCCTATAAGTAATTTTTGTTGGCGACGTATTCAGGTCAACGAATTCAACGCAAGTCCTAAGAGCACCATTAAAGTGTTGACGGAATCATCTGCGTGCATCGCTTTCTCTCATCTTTCGACGAAACCTCCATCTGTACAATCTCGTCAAAACAAAAATACAAAAGTGTATCGTTGTCATGTACACTAAATTTTAGTTAAGTGAAGAAAAATATGGTTTTAAAATATTAGCAGGGTGAATCAGTTTTCAACTTCGATTTTGCATTTCCCCAACTGTGCAATTCATACTGAAATGATACTGAATGTATTTTAAGAGACCGTGACACTGAAATAGATTCTAGTGACCGTGAAAAACCGAAATAGGTTCTAGTGACTGCGAAATCTGAATAGGTTCAGTGACCGTGAAATGAAATAGTTTCTACTAGTGACCGTGAAAAACGAAATAGGTTCTAGTGACCGTGAAACCGGAATAGGTTCTCGTGACCGTGAAACTGAAATTCCATGATATTTAAAATTATTTATAACTACTGTGGTAGTGGAACAGTCTTCTAGTGACTACGATTCTAAACATGAAATAAGTGTAATGAAATAATGTTGAAACACTTTGCAGATATCGTGAACCTGCAATAATTCCCAGTAATTCTCTTACTGAAATTGTTTCTGTTGACTGTAATACTGTTTGTATCTTTGTTGTTGTTCTTTGTCTTGGATTTTTTCTCGTCTGTTCTTTAAAAGAGACCTCCGTATTACTGAAACAATTTCTAGTGACCATGATGTGGACATTATTTCAAATGACATTAGTAATGCAATGTAATTTCCAGTGTCCTTGACAATCTTACTTTCATACTGAAATTTAGTTTCTAATAGAACGACCCTGACATTGCTATTGAAACAAATCTATAGATTATGTTTCCATGTAATCATATGACTAATGTTGGTTTGTATTGGTCTTGATACTGAAATAAAATGTAACTTAGAATAATTGATACTAAAACCAGACCTACACTTTTTGGTGACATGGAGTACATTTATATAAAAGAAATATTAAAGACCAAATAAAATGGAATCTAGGTCAAACAGTTTGTGAACGAGATATGTCCCGTTACTAAGATACACAAACCCCAAAGCCACTGGGATTAAAGCAAGCAGAAGTGACGTCAGGCAGGGGGGTCAAATGGCCGCCAATGTAATTTTCTCTGGTACACCGTACGACTTTGATCCAATTCGTGCTGACGACAGCGAAATTTCATCTGATATTAGTTCACATACCCTTTGTAATGACGTTGGAGATACCGCGGGAGCAAATAACTCACGATGACAGTGTCCGGTAAATTATTTTCCAGATAATATAAAGTATACATATAAAAGTAAAGTATATACATGCCATACGTTTGTAGTTATCGTTAAACTTAATGACATTTCGAACTATTATTAAAATGACATATGCATGACTTTTAATATGAATGACAAAAGCTTTCAAAGTACAATCTTGCAATTGGTCATTTACTACCGATATTTATTAATATTACTATTAGTGATATTATTAACGATGTGTACTAACATTTAGAGAATAGCAATATAGTTATGGTTTAATTAAGTGATTACCATTCTGTACATAATTTTAAGTTATTTTCTAATGATGCTTAATATAGAGAATTGCAGTTTCAAGTGAGTTATTATTATTCATTTTATAAATATATATTTAATTTTTAATTACTTTACTTACTATATATTTCTCTCGATATGTTTGCATGTTTGTGCATGAATGTCTGTTTAAGTGTTGTGTGCTTATTTTTATTTTTGTGGGTACTGTTTTATTTATTTAATATTGTAAATCAAAAGATTTTAAATTTAACAATTAATAGCCACTGTTGTATTACATTAATAGTTGGATAGCCTTACAAAGCTTAAATATATGCAATGTTATTAATATATTAGTATAGTGTGTATACACGATCTAAAGTAACAATCAAGAACAGTTACAAAAAATGGAAATGGCTACACTTCTATGGGGACAAAATCCCAGTTTTTCCAACCTTACTAGTGGTGGTATAATTAGTGTAACAAAATTCTGTAACGTTCCAAAAATGCAGTATTATGAAACCATACACTGTAAAGTAAACTACTTCATTATGATCAAGTTCCTTCAACTATTCATTTGTACACAAGTAGTTTTGGCAGATGTCTAATAATAATGATCAAATTCTAATGGATTTACCAACTAAAGTTAACAACAGAAAATAAAGACTTCAGTTTTTGTCCTGGTACTGGCTAGAGCAATAAGGTTATCTAAGAAAATATGTCATATGCATTTGTTATGAATAGTGTTAAATGCAATGCTACATTATGTAAAGTAAAATATTATGATGCAATTAGCACACAAACAACCACTGACGTAATAAATACATTCATATAAATTCAGATTAAAAGTTGATGATAGGGATTTGATGAATATATATTTAATATATGAAGCATCTTATTCAGTAGATTTTTTTAATTAAATCAGATATTGCAAATTAATTAAACAAAATATTTAATTAATTAATATATATATATAGCAAAAATATTGATCAAAATTTAATGCCAGATAAGTATTTATAACAACTGGGTTCAGAGTCTTAGTTTGAAAGACAATTTTGCAAACCAATTACAATAAAAAACAAATACTAACCATCACAATTAAGATATAAAAAAATGATTAGCAGTTGAGCAATGTACCATATTTAACATTTTTAATTAAAAAATTAAAACAGGAAGAACAAACATATCCCCATGTCTTAAAAATTGATGTCAAAAGCAGCATTCACATGTGTTAAGGTGCAGCCAGATATCTGATTATAAAATTTTAATATATAAATTTTAATTTTTATATATAAATTGCAGAGTTTTGTTACCATAGTGCTGATTTATTCTGTAACTATTATTAATACCCTACTTTCCTTGACATAAAATATAGAAAGAAGTAGTTTACAACATTATGTGTGCCTAAATTTCTTTGTAAATTCTGGACCCAATATTTATGCATAAAGAAATGTTATCCTACATTAGCAGTTATATTATAGCTTCATATAAACGACATAAATAACACCCAATAATGAAATATTTTTGATAAAACAAGTGTGATAATTTTAATAAGATTATTCATGTATTATTATTGGCATTGCTAAACTGTCCTGAAAAATACTGCTTTGCATTTCACATTCTTCTTCTTGGAAGTGCTCGCTACACGCTACCGTAAGTCGGTTGAATTTTTTCTCTTTACAGCTTTGTAATCCACATTTATGGTAATTTGTGAAATGTAACAAAATGATTACTTTCAGTTTGTCCGCTGTTTGTACATCCATTAGCACTGCAATATTTAACCTAGTTTTAATTTTTTCAAACCACGCGTTTAACGCAAGACAATTATATCGGACAGCCCATGCGGATTGTAGTTCCATGTCGTGACGTCAAATGTTATGTTGCTATGGTGAGAAGTCAGTCTCGCAAATGAACGAAATCTCTGATTTCTTTCAGAAATATTGACTTTCAATCCAAAATAAATTCATTTATGCAAATCTCTGAAAGTTGAAATTTTGCTGTATTGATTCTAAGAATGAGAATTGCTCATTTCATGCGGATTTATTCTTATATGTGGCTGACCTAGATTCCATTTCACTTGGTCTTTAAAATTCGTGTCTGCAGGATAAGAGTCATACATTTTAAAAATATTTTTTATGCCAAGGATCTTACCCTAACACACACACACACACACACACACACACACACTCACTCACTCACTTATCCCCCTCCTCTTGCCCCCGCAATCACTTCCTCCTCCAAATTTAAACCTAGATGTATTTTGCTTTGGACCTCTTAGTCGTCGAGTTTCCAATGAAAACCGAAGTCACTGTTTATTAAAGACACTGGTCACCAGAGACCCTGTTTGCTGAAGTATTTTTTTAGGAATCACTGCTGTTTACCAATACCCTGTTGATCACAGATCCTGTTTACCAAGGTCACTTTGACTAAAGACCCTGTTTGCTGAAGTCACTGTTTACCAAAGCCCCTGTTCACCTTAGTCACTTTTGATCAAAGTCATTGCTTACCAAAAACTCTTACTGTTCGGTTTTCATGAGGAAGCTCTAAGACTAGGAAATGTAAGATGCTGCATTCTTCCATGCTTGTCTACAGCAGAGGTGGGGCGGTGATGGGGCTGGCAAACGTTATCAAAGTCTAGACCACGCGACGCTTTTTTGGGGGGGATGTATGTCCACGAAAGAGAACACTTTTTTCTCCGGGATAGCGACGGGAGCGTGACTAACTGCGATCTCGTAAAAGATGAAAGAGTTCTTGCAAGAAACACAACACTGCTTATTAGTAAAGACATTCCCTTTTGCCATTATTAAATTACCACTTTTTCACTTCATTTGGCAGGAAGGCGGAACAAGTCCCCTGGAACACTTACACGCACATCGAATACCAGAGGGATAAAATATTCATGCGAAGCAGATAACCGCGCCACGCCACCTCAAGATCGAATGGCAACGACAACCCCTACTTGTGCTTTCACACGTCTGCTACACCAAAGCCGCTCCAAACAAAAGAGCCAATTTACGGGTGGCTGCTATTAACACACCCTGAGCACAAGAGACCAGACTTGGTGGAGCAAGTAGGAATGCGAGTGCCAACCTTCCCTTTCTTTTAAGAGAAGGGTGAGGGAAGACTTAAAAAAAAAAAACTGACTTAAATCCACCCTTAAGTTCCATCGTTTCACTGAGATGGTCGGTCACCAAAAGAGAAAACGTGTGCCCTACAGACAGGAGGGGACATAGCGTAAAATATATAACGATCATAAGTTTAGAGACAGGTGTGTAAATGGTTTTGACGGGAGATGGGAAACGGCGGACAATAGGACATTCGCCTCTCGCTCAAGTGACTTTTCCAATTCCCACTCGAGAAAATAAACTTATGGGTGGTCCTTACCTGCTTACAGGATCAAGATCCAGTCAAGCTGATTGGATGGGACAACTGTCACCATGGATCCAGTATGCTACGCTCCAAACTCCTTGCTGTTTAAAATTCACCATCGAGGGCAAAATTATATAAATAGACTGCACTTCGACCTTCTTCTTATAGATTTATCCACAACTATCGCGATCTAACTTAAAATATAGGTCAAAGCCAGTGATATTTGGAAATGTGCAAGGTTTCTGTGGTCAACTTTCGGTTCACTGAGTCTAAGTACTTTCGCGTGAGGCTTCTAAGTTGGCCAGTTTTAGAATCTCAAGAAAACATAACAGTAAGATCAGAGAGATATGCTAAGGACACGATCAGATGGGATAAATCTTTGCATCCGTCAACAGTAGGCTTTTTATCAGTGAAATGAAAGCATATATATATAAATTCTTGTGAGAATTTTGAGCAGCAAAGCAGACAACCAATATTTCTTGCATCCTGGTTCAGATGGCATTCCATAAAAAGAGAAGGGTACGTCATATTGACAGTCACAAAGTTCGTACTGGAAAATGATTTAGTGTCTCGTTTAATTTTCTCCAATGGTATTTACATCCGTGCATTGCACAGTGCGTTCCGAGTGTTGTATTCCTGGTTTATAACTTGAAAACACTAATAAATCAATAAATGTGAGATTCGTAATAAGATTATAAACGTGATCAATGAAAACCGAATGTTGACCACAAAATAAATATTTATAACAGTTATTTAGCAGCTAGCAGTTAGCAGCACTCTTTCTATTTGATCTATATGTTCAGGACAGACGTGGATAGCTCTCCCAAACAGTAAATACTCTTTCCTCAAATAAAAAAAAAATATAATAATTATACGACCATGATATCTCTCAAAACAAGAAATACTCTTTCCTCAAATAAAAAAATTAATCATACGACTATGATATCTCTCCCAAACTACTTACCCGGTACCGCAAATTAAACACAATCATACAGTTATTATACAGTTACCAGTCTATTAAAGGAGTTGCTGTTCACGTCGCCATCTTTCTTTTTTTAATTTAGCAATACAAAGCCACCAGTAATATTTGAAAGGGTTACCAATTACTCGTTGCTAAAATTACCACTTTAGCATGGTTTTTTTAGAAATATCTTTGCAGGATAAAAGATTACTCTAAAACAGAAACTGTGATTTCGACAACTGTGTTTTCCAAAATTACAGATTACTAATAGAATTCATAGATAAAAGGACATAACTCTGCCTTCGGGGGTGGGATGGGGGGGGGAGAGAACTTAATAAATATCTCTGAATCATCAAAACTAGATTCAAATCCGTTTAAGAAAAAAATAAGTGTACCACTCCTATTTAAAACTATTGTACTAAACATGCATTATATTTTCCATCCGTCGGCTGCCAGACTCTTTTCTTCAAACCGCACAAACAAACAAGAGTGAGAACAGAGGTAGTGGTGGAAAAAAAGGAGGAAGAGAGGGGGTGAAATTGCTGGTTAGAGAGTAATGGCGATGGGTCGGCAATTACTGCTTGCTTGATTAAAGACAAGATTCAACACACTTTTTGTCCCCTGCAGACATGAGATTAACTAGGACGAACTGACGTTAGGAAATGTCTCAGACTAAAAGGGACAACAAAGTGGTCAGCAGCCGAAGTCGTCTGGAAAAAGCAAAGGCTTTATAGAGGAGACCTCGGCAGCGTCATATCAGGTTTGAAGACAGAAAACGAAGTGAAAGGCAGATGAAAAGTCGAGAAGGGCAGAAAACTCTAGAAGAGTAGATGATGAGTCAGAAGGGTTTCCTGATTCGAGAGACGTTGATGAGTCATGAAGAAAGGTGGACGGGCGGGGGTTATGAGCGATGGGCAGGATAGAGGAGTAAAACATACACGTGTACTCACACCGTTGCTAAATCGGAGTATTTGACGACTAGAACGATAATACTACGGTAACTCAGGGAGACTGGGATGAATTAAGGGGTGGGATGTGTTGGCGGGGACTCGCTTTCCCACACGGAGATTAACACTGATGTGAGAGTCACTGCGCACACAATGCCCTGTGTGCCGAGCGGCTCAGCTGGACCCGAACCCAGTTGGAGTAGCTGTCAGCCGCATCACTGATTGTTAGCGTCTTGTTAATCCAGCCCATTAACTGTATCCTTCGTCTGCAGCCTTGTAATATCTCTCCGTGAATTAAAAGCAAAGCCAGACCGTGGACTTCTTAAGAGAACTATTTACCGTGCCACGAGTTCAAATCTAACTTTATTCGATAACCTCAAACGTTTACTGATGTTAACTGAAACAAATTTCATAAATTAGAGTGTTCTAAATATAGAATAGCCTACTTATGCCGTGCAACAAATAAAAAATGAAAATGCCGCGGCATTCGATTTCGTAGCTAGAGCACAGATGAGCAGTTTAAAATATATTAAAAGAAGAAAACGTATTCTGACAAACTTCAAGAAATCATATTTATCCTCCAGATTACGTGCCTTCATCGATCACTTTATTTATGGCATTGACAATTTTATGAGGATGTCTTTGTTCATGACGTCATTGTAATGCACGCAAGTCGCTAGATACTTTCATGTTAAAAGATTACTCACTCGGATGGAATTTTAAAATAATTTTAATCTTTTTATTCCTTAAAGATAATATTCTATAAATGAATGCTAATTGTTGAAATCAAAATCAGGGCAAGCTATTCTCAAAGAACTTATTAACACTTTGGTGGTTTTGCAACAAAAAAAAAAAGATGTATTTTGATACCTGTGTGTTAAGCATTATTCATCGTGTTCTAAAACAGAAAATTAGTAGTCACGAGTTACACAGAGCTCCTATTACCGTTTCCCCACAACCGTTCTCGACAGACCGAAGTTTATAAGGCATTAGTGTTTTACAACGGCATTTCAACGAAATGGGCAGAATTCATTTCCTCCATCTATTTTCCATCAGTTTTAAGTTACTGGCCTGTGGTGTCATCAGGCAGCAGGTCGACAGGCATCGACAGTGACGGCGGACGAGATCGTGAAATGAGATGACACTTGATCTGCCTGTCGCCGAGCAATTTAGCATGCATAACTGACGACCGAACTTTTGTCCGAGAAAAACTGCGTCAGTCGACCACAAAACTGTCCTCACTTTGCGAGAGCGTGATAAAGCGAACTTAGTGGCCGTTACAGCCAAGCGTTTTGGCGGGTGATTAGATTTTGTGACACGTTGCCGGCTTTTGCGTAAATCTCAGACGCCTAGACGCACTCCTGTTTAATTTCCTCTCCACCCTACTCCCATCATCTCTTCCGGAAGAATTCATCTCTAAGATGTAAAGTTTTCAGTTCCGTTCAAAAGAATTTGAACCACGTTTAACCCAAGCCATTTCACTTCCATCAAGAGCAGAAGTATATCGGAAAATGTTCCTCTGCTGATGATTTCACTATGAGGACATATGCACTAATGCGCTCGACTGGACAAAAAGAGAAGATTCAATCAAAAGCACCAATGAAACATCTTCATTAATATAACTTGTATATTGCTGAGTGAAAAAAATAAAACAATTCTCCAAACTTTTAGTCAGTGTTCTCCAAGACGCTCATACAGACATAATTCGGAAAGCAAGTTAGTTCGTCCCGATGTCTGCACGTTTAAAGATCAAAAGATCAAGTGAAACAAGCGTGCACGTAAGTTTAGATTAGATTTAGAAATGACCTCCCGTCGTCAGGGTAAGTACTACGAATGCCTGTCCTTTAAAAAACTGTACTTATACATTTATATTGAAATCCAGCAAAGTTCCATTTATTTTCCTCTATTTCCTTTCTGCATTTTTCCTTATTTGACTAGCAGCTATGAATTCATTCTCACCACATTTATTTCCATCATTTCTATGGCTGTGTATTTGTGTCAAAAGTGTCAAACTGAGGCAAACTATCGCGAAAGGTATAAAGATAGATTCTTCAAAATTTTGTAATCGTAGTTTTTCTTCCTGTATAGGATAGTAAATAACATGCTTGCACATAAAGTGAGATCACCTTTAAATTATAGGTGATTATGGTTATTATTTTCTTTTTTAAGTTTTATAATAACAAAACTTCTCGGAGGCCAGTTGCAGTGCTCAATACCACTTCCTGTTCCTGTTCGGAACAAACATACTATATATTTCTGCTGACGCTGTTTGTTGCCAGGCAACATGCAAACGTCACTATCTATTGACATTGCCCCAACAAATACCACTTACTAAATGAAGTGTACAGTCTGCTGTGTGTGACCTCAACGTCACGTTTCTACCCAGGGCCGTACTTAGGAATAACGTATGCGAAAACTTAGGAATGTCACGAGGAGCAGTTTAATGATTATTTTTTTTTTAAAGTATACTTCAGTTATTTCAACTATTAAAGTGAGTGTCTGTGGTAGGTCTCTCTTCCAATGACAGTCCCTCGACATTATGCGTTAATATAGTTAACCAATTTAATTATCTTCTTCCTTTCTCTCCATGTCTTAACTTTTTCTGTTAGGTTAATGTTAGTCCCCCCCCCCCCATAAATGCTATGTAGGGCCCAATAAATTCTCCTTAGACCCCAATAAGCCCTAAGGACGCCGCCCCTGGTTATACTATCTGAAACATACGAAAGTGCTATTCCATTGAATAACTGCTTACGAATTAAAATGCTTTAAAACACACACACACACACAAAAAACATCAATGTGGCGGTTGTATTAATGTTAGTTCTACTTTTTCTCTAAAAAAAAAATATTACTGCAGGTGTCATGAAACACAATGAAGGCTCCAACTCCCCACAGAGGCGGGAGATAGGATGAAGGATGAATGAAAACAGAGGCGGGAGATAGGATGAAACCTGAATGAAAACAGATCCTCGCCAGATAAATGTTAGTCGTGAACTCTCACCGCGAAGTCCATAGCTATTGTATCAAAAGAAACAAAATTGCATAGGCTACATATACACACACGCAGTCAGTGTGCGTAGCGAGAGATCAAATGAATCATGATAATAGGTACCTTGAAAATAAAACACAGTAATTTTAGGACATGTCTAAATAATGTTGTGCTTTACTGCAAAACCCCAGTCTCAAAACTGCCACTGCACTTTATTTACAACAATTATACTAAGAATCTCACATTGCATCCTCCTCATTTTGTCTCATTCCACTAATACTGGTTTCATAACGAAATTAAATGATTGTCCCTCTACCCAAATGAAACCGATTTTAGTCATAGAAGACTGCACTCTTTGACCTGCCTCAGCAAAGTTCGTGGTGCCTACATCATGGCCTGCCTCAGCTAAGTTCGTGGTGCCTACATCATGACCTGCCTCAGCAAATTTCGTGGTGCCTACATCATGACCTGCCTCAGCAAAGTTCGTGGAGCCCACATCATATCATGACCTGCCTCAGCAAGGCCCAGAAAACCTCAAACATCTGCTCCTAGTCATCTGCTGCTCTTGACAACTTAATCTGAATGCCAGGCATTCTCATATCAGTTCTCCCTTGTCTGCAGGTCACTACGTCAAAACATTTGGCCAGGTCACGAGTGCGCCAAACGCCGGGAGTTGGAATGACCCCGGCTGAGGTATTTTGTGTTTTAAGAAGTCAGTAATAATAAAAGCGCAAATGTCTTACCTAAAGAAACGCCCATTTCTTATGTATGACAATATTACAAAATATTTTGAAAATTAACTTTGGTCACGACATCACATGACATTTCTAACTTTCTTGCAAGTGTATATCATTCAAGAATGTTCAATGGCCTAGATGTACACACTCTGGAATGGCCGCTCTGCAGTGAAGGGCTAAGAACCACTATCCCAGGTCAACATGAATCCTCCCTTGAAATCGACTTCCCCCACCGTTACCCCACTTATCCACGCTTCAGACTGTGGAGCTCCACTAACAGGTGTATTTGTGAATTACTCAGAGACCCTATCATATCATGAATGATAATAATTAATTGCATTTTAAAACTATATTTGCAGGTGGTTTGGTGGGGTCATTAAATCCGAAGGATGTTTTAGTTTTTTTTTAGTTTTTATAAATAACTAACTGAAACTAATAAATGACTTTAAAAACTAGAGTACCTCTTTATAAATAACTAACTGGAACAACCGAAGTTGCTCTCTGTCTATGAAAATATAATTTTTAAAAAATGGAATTGTTCTAAGAAAAAAGTAACTGGAAAAATTCTAGAGCTGCTCTGCATGAAAATCTAACTGGAAAAACTGAAATAACTCTCTATGAAAAATGTAATAGATTCAGACAAAATTCTGTGTCCTGAACTCTTGCCCCAGTTCTGCAAGTTTCAAATTTGAATTCAAATATAGTTCCTTTGTTAGGACATTTTCCCACACACACCTGTGTTGAAACAACGGAGAGACTCATGTGTTATTGTAACCCTTAGGTCAATAGGCAGAGGGAGACTCATCCCATGTTATTGTTATTTTTGGGACCATAGCCGACCGTACATCGAACCCATAACGTCACGACTAGTCACGTGACGAATTCATGCATCTTCATAAATAACTGACACGCGCAAAATACTTTACTTACACGAGGGACAACGGCCGATTGAACTTACAAGCTTCGTGCCTCGATAATTCCGTGTAAGTCGATACGAAAAGTATAATAGAAGACCCGCTGTCTTTGTTTGAAGCTATCTACTGAGAAGGTAAACACATCGATTTCTTAAATTAATACTTATATTTTATTTAAGTTATCATTGTGTGAATGTGCGAAATTGGTAATGTAGAAATTATATCCTTACTGCAACCTTCTCTAGACACGTGGCTTGGTAACAGTGGCTTGGTAACAGTACGACTAGGCTAGAACCATTACATCTTTTACACATTAATTGTCTAATTGTGAGATAATGGGTTATAATGCTAAATTGATGGAATTGTAATCACAGAACGTTGATGCACGTTCATAGGATTTCTTTTATGTAAAGATCCTTTTGATGTAAACAATGTATAATCGCGTCTATGCTTGTAACGCGTATGTGCGTGATTTTAATTCATATTTACTTTCATTGTAAAATCTAAATGTTCTTTGAACGATTAAATTCTCTTGTGTGTGTAAACGTCGCATTTTAATTGTAACACGTATGAGCGTGATGCTGATTGTATTTTCACTATTATATTCAAACTATTGAATGAAGATACAGAACGGTCCTTTGTAAAACAAGCTACGCTATTATCAAAAGCCACTTGTGTAGATTGCGAATCAGTAGGAACTGTCGCTCATAAGAATTATTGTATTTTCAGAGCGGGTCTGAGTTCGTATCGTTGGGTTTGAGATTTCATAATCTCTGCGTCCTGAGATCTCTAGAGGAGTCCGGGACTGGTCCGTTTAAGTTCTGCTGAACTTGATGTGAGGATCGGACACTGATGTTATGGATCGTCGCTGAAGCCACAACTCATACTAGTTGGGTGCGAGTGTTGCCATAGCTGATGATAGAGTGTCGTCATAGCAGTGGGAAGTTGCAAGTTGAGTAATGACAATAAACTGGAATCACTAATCAGTAATTGACATTGAAACTATTCGCAGAGCTGATAATACGTAGTCTTGTTAGACCGAGCATATGATTCAATTTTTGTTATTTGTAAATCTTTTATTAAATCTTATATTTGTTGATCAATTACGTAGTCGACTAAATCATTTGCGAGAAAGACCAAATTAGGGCTGGGTGGGGGCGAGCATCAAGAGCGTGATGGATGCAAGTATGATTAGTTGTAATTGATTAATGTGTCCCAGTCCGTGCAATTGTCACACAGGTTTATCTGTCTCTAAATTTTGTGTCTTACTACGAGATTAAATTTAGTCAGACTGAAGGATAGATCTGGGCAGCCAGTCTGTTTCAGAATAAATGAGGAGTTTTAATTAATCTAATCCTGGAATTGAATTAATCTAAATCTTAATTCTGGAGCAGGGTCTCTAAATAAATACTGGCATGTAACAAAGTGGGGAACTCGTCGCGGGATTTTATAGAATAAATCGGAAAAATTTGTACCAAGGGAAATAATTGTTCTCCTAGACAAACTTAGAAGCGAATTGCAAAAAGAAATTTACTGATTCCATGTTATATTGTTCTTTTTTTCTTGTTTCTTCATTTTGCATTTTTGCATTGAATTTTGTACATGTATTATTCTATTGCAGGGAATAATGTACATTTTGATTGTTGACATGTTGTAATACATTTTTAGTTGTAGCTAGATGTATGCATGTTAACTGTGGATCAATGATTTTATTTGGTAGAGCGTTAACTAAGTAAATCATTGTTTTAAGAAGTCGATGTGTTGCACCACGGGACTAAGGTAGTTAACTGGTAGCAATAGACTTCGGAAGTCGGTAATACCGTAGGTTTAATTGTTAACCTAGTATTACGGTTCGGAAAACACATCTCTGTGCCGAACGGAGTGCACGTCGCACTGTGAGGAGTTTATTTTAGAACAGGCTATTCTAAATAAACCGCGATGGATAGGAAACAGATTATCGAGGAACTACGAGAGGAGGGCACCTTGTTAGGATATAAAGATGAGGAGCTAGTGAAATTTGTCCAAAGCGAGTTCAGAAAACGAACAGAGAGAGAGGAACGCGCTGCTGAACGCGAACGAGAGAGATTAGAGAAAGAGAAAGCAGAGAGAGAGAGATTAGAGAGGGAAGAACGCGCAGCTAATCGCGAATTGGAACGAATAGGAACTGAAACATGGATAGAAGCTGCTAACGAAGCAAAACGGATCGAACATGAAAAAGAGTTAGAATGCATTAAGGCCGAGTTAGAACGAATGAAACATGATTACGCGCTAGAAGGTGAACGGTCAGAGATAGAACATGATCACCTTATGGCTTTGTTAGATCTAAGGATCGTTGATCAGGAGAATAGTGTAGGGAGAGTACAACTCATGGAGATTCTAAAACGCGAACAGGAGGTAGGCATATCACTAGGATATAAAGGTAAACAGCTACGTAATTCTGCCTTGCTTGCACTCAATGAAAAGGAAATAGAACACAGGGAAGAAATTAGATCTTCAATAAGCTCACGCGTACAACTTGCAAAAGCACGAGTAAAACAGTTGTTCGATAGAGATTTCCGATTCAAAGGAGACTGGATGGAAATGAGAGAAAAGGAATTTCTAATAGGGGAAGATGAGGCCAAAATAAGAGATCTAATTTTTGAAATTAGAAGGTTGAAGGAAAGGAAGCTAGCACTTATCGAGAAGGAAGAAAATCTAGAATTAGAATGGTTATGGATAAAAATCGAAACAAAGTCTAAATTCGCTGGTAAAGATGATGAATCGAGTCTGACTTATGGTGATTTGCACAAACCGCACACGCAGACGCGTAGATCCACTAGTTGCATGACGGACCAGGAGAATAGAGGAAAAGAAGACGTCCAACAAGACGCGAAGCGTAAAACCACACATCTGGCACACTTTAGTTGCGATGGGCTAGGCCACGGTACTGTTAACAGATCACAACAGAAGGGTCAGGCTGTGAACTTTGACTTGATGAGGTCAAACACCAAGAGCTTTGAAACCGATAGACAGAAATTCGCTGCGTTACCAGACTCAGCAGACGAGTTAGACGTTTTGATTGAAAACAAAAACAAATGTTTTGACGAAACCATTCCAATTCATTTTGCTAACCAGTGTACAGAAACAGTTAGTGCACCACCGAAGCTTGATCTTGAAACAGAGACAAGAAAAGACACTGTTGTTAAGGACTTAATAACACGTGTAGAATTTGGACAAACACATGCACCGCCAGGTACGTGTGACACCTTGGTTGACGGACTGAATACACATGAGAAGATAGAGGCAGATTCTATCAGTTGTGTACCGTTAAGGTGTGGTGAAACTTCTAGCAACACAGTGACTGATTTTTCTGACAGGACGAATACGCATGAGAAGATAGAAACGGGTTCTATCAGTTGTGTATCATTAAAGGGCAGTGACACATCGACTGAGTTTACTGACCGAACTGTTAGTTTAAGAGAGAGTCATGAGAATGTGTTCCCTACGAAGACTGACATCGGTAGATCTCGATCTCCGGTGATTGACGTGAGTCATGACGTAATTTTGAAACACAAGATTATTGTGTTATGCGAAGTTTCGAGTGCTAACACATTGATAGTCAGGGAAACAGAAGTATTTGATCCAGATGACAGCATAGGTAGCAATACAGACGGAGACAATGTGCCTATGGCAAATTCATTTACTTCAGATGACATGACAGTTGACAGAACTGAGACAGAATTCTTTTCCGATCATGATAGGGGAGAAGATAAAGTCGAAGACTGTACAGGGACGAAATCTAGTATTTCTAGTGTAGACTTGCTAGAGACGGTCGATGACAATATATGTGTACTGGAGTGTATGCAGGATGCTGTTGTCAGAGACATGGCAGAAACACTGTCTGCAGATAAATCACTTAAAGGACTTAGTGACGTAGACAGAAGCCACGGTACATGGACTACCTTTATTCACTCACCTGTTGAGATAAAGGAATGTCATGAGTACGTACCAAAAACAGTAGAGAGAGAGGTGAGAAGCATGACAGAATACGCAAGCATGATGAGTGAGAGTGAGGAGGAGAGTGTTTCATTAACTGATATGTTCCTTGAATCACTGACGATAAGTACGGAGTGTAATCCTGAGTTGATCAAAAACACAGTACAAATGAGTGACGGAACTAGATTGATAGATAACAGAATTAGGAGTGAGTGTAAAATTCTAAGGGACCATAGTTTCCTAGAATCTCCCAGGGTAGGTGATACGTCAGGGCTGTTATTGACGTCAGATGTAGAGATTTATGGTACAAGAAACAGTGGGAGTGTAGCCTATGACACACAGAGTAAAGACATAAGTATGTTATTCGGTGTGATGTTGACAGGTGACCATCACTACCAGTTAGTGACAGAAGTTGAAAGAATTTCTACCATAGATTCTGACGATTTGATAGAAGGAAGACAGATTGAATTAACTAAGCCAGCTGGAGCGGATTGTGTTGGTTTAATGAACAGTATGGTCCAGGGGATTCAATCAATAACTCTTGGAGAGTTTAAACCAGAACCCTTGTCCATACAACCACAGGAAGCTGACTTACTACTGAGTGAGTCTGACCCTAGAGTGACTAGAGAATGCTCAAGTGGAGAGTTAGATAATTCTAGAGTCACAAGAGAGACACAGACTTATGTTGTCAAGGAGAGAGACAAATTGACAGGCATAACAACAGTCGAAAAACTAGTTGTGAATGGGTTAAGACAGAAGACAACTAGTGGGGTGAGGTATTTCAACTCAGTCTATGATAAGATCAGGAGAACGGAACCTCCAGATTTAGAGGGGAAGCTAATGTTGCAATTCAGGTACTTCAGAGAGACTGGTAGCCGCGACAGTGCACATTTGCGAACCTATGACGTTAGACTAGATGCGAAATGGACCCATAGTAGATCTGACGCCATTCCGACGAAAGACGTTGAGTGCATGCGAACTAGAGACGTTCAACATGTAGAAGACGACGTAACTACAAATGCACGAAACAGCAAAGGAGCAAATTTGCATTTGCAGGAGCTCAGTGACAAGGCTAAAAGCGATAAGTTGGAAATTCTGACTTCGCATAGTCAACGCCACAGTGACACTGACATGATACGGAACGTATCGAGAAGTTTGAAACTGTTAGAAGGGGTAGAGACCAGTCATACAGAAACTGACACTACCAGAAACATTTTAAACTTGACAAGTACTTTGGAGAGTTTTGAAAGAAATTATGACGATAAAACACTTCAAGGACGTACTTACTGGACAAGAGATGGAAAGTCTAAACTTGACATGCAATATATTGCACCTCACAGTGACATTCTGACGAATAGAGTAAGAAAGAAGGAATACTGTTGTCATACCATGGGCATGATGACACATGGGAGATGACATGTTATTGGACATGGGATAGAAACTACAAGGTTGTGTTAGGCAGAATAGTGCAACAGTCGAAATGATGATTTGACGCTTTCTTTTGAATTTTCATTATTTTCTTGTTGCACCGTAGTTGGTAGTGTTACTGTAAATATGTTGGACATTTCATGAAAAATTGGTTGACTAGCTATAACACTTTGAATTGTGTTAGTGTTGTAACTCTGAATATGACAGATAGAATGATAGATGGTTCATTGAGTTGTTAATTCGTAAACTCTGATATTTGGTTGATACAGGAAATCAATATCTGGAACTTTTCATAACCTGCATATTGATAGTGTTGTTCATTGGAAGTCTGATTTCTTTTTTTTTGATCACACTATTGTTGGATACGTATTCAGTGGAATTGGTTGTTGCTGGATATCTATTTCGAATAATCTGGCTAGATCGAACTAGGTTGCGTAGTGAACTATTGCTTAGTGATACAGATAGTGAAATTTTCAGAACATGTTGTTCCATTGGATGGATGTCTATTAATTTAGGCTGAACGTTTTTTAAATCATTTTTTTGTTTGATTTCTTAAATCATTCTTGGTTGACTTTTCTTAAATCATTTTTATGATTTTCTGTAGTATGAAATATTGTATGAGAGTGCCGTTTAATCTAGAATTGATTTTTTCGTCACGTTACATTATTTCTAGTGTATGTTGGAATTTTTAATTGTAAATTTTTTTTCTTCATTTTTTTCTTGACTTCTACACTTTATGACACATAATTTGTAGGAGGCATTTATCATATGGTATGATAAACGCCTAAAAAGCAGAGGGGTGTAATAGATTCAGACAAAATTCTGTGTCCTGAACTCTTGCCCCAGTTCTGCAAGTTTCAAATTTGAATTCAAATATAGTTCCTTTGTTAGGACATTTTCCCACACACACCTGTGTTGAAACAACGGAGAGACTCATGTGTTATTGTAACCCTTAGGTCAATAGGCAGAGGGAGACTCATCCCATGTTATTGTTATTTTTGGGACCATAGCCGACCGTACATCGAACCCATAACGTCACGACTAGTCACGTGACGAATTCATGCATCTTCATAAATAACTGACACGCGCAAAATACTTTACTTACACGAGGGACAACGGCCGATTGAACTTACAAGCTTCGTGCCTCGATAATTCCGTGTAAGTCGATACGAAAAGTATAATAGAAGACCCGCTGTCTTTGTTTGAAGCTATCTACTGAGAAGGTAAACACATCGATTTCTTAAATTAATACTTATATTTTATTTAAGTTATCATTGTGTGAATGTGCGAAATTGGTAATGTAGAAATTATATCCTTACTGCAACCTTCTCTAGACACGTGGCTTGGTAACAGTGGCTTGGTAACAGTACGACTAGGCTAGAACCATTACATCTTTTACACATTAATTGTCTAATTGTGAGATAATGGGTTATAATGCTAAATTGATGGAATTGTAATCACAGAACGTTGATGCACGTTCATAGGATTTCTTTTATGTAAAGATCCTTTTGATGTAAACAATGTATAATCGCGTCTATGCTTGTAACGCGTATGTGCGTGATTTTAATTCATATTTACTTTCATTGTAAAATCTAAATGTTCTTTGAACGATTAAATTCTCTTGTGTGTGTAAACGTCGCATTTTAATTGTAACACGTATGAGCGTGATGCTGATTGTATTTTCACTATTATATTCAAACTATTGAATGAAGATACAGAACGGTCCTTTGTAAAACAAGCTACGCTATTATCAAAAGCCACTTGTGTAGATTGCGAATCAGTAGGAACTGTCGCTCATAAGAATTATTGTATTTTCAGAGCGGGTCTGAGTTCGTATCGTTGGGTTTGAGATTTCATAATCTCTGCGTCCTGAGATCTCTAGAGGAGTCCGGGACTGGTCCGTTTAAGTTCTGCTGAACTTGATGTGAGGATCGGACACTGATGTTATGGATCGTCGCTGAAGCCACAACTCATACTAGTTGGGTGCGAGTGTTGCCATAGCTGATGATAGAGTGTCGTCATAGCAGTGGGAAGTTGCAAGTTGAGTAATGACAATAAACTGGAATCACTAATCAGTAATTGACATTGAAACTATTCGCAGAGCTGATAATACGTAGTCTTGTTAGACCGAGCATATGATTCAATTTTTGTTATTTGTAAATCTTTTATTAAATCTTATATTTGTTGATCAATTACGTAGTCGACTAAATCATTTGCGAGAAAGACCAAATTAGGGCTGGGTGGGGGCGAGCATCAAGAGCGTGATGGATGCAAGTATGATTAGTTGTAATTGATTAATGTGTCCCAGTCCGTGCAATTGTCACACAGGTTTATCTGTCTCTAAATTTTGTGTCTTACTACGAGATTAAATTTAGTCAGACTGAAGGATAGATCTGGGCAGCCAGTCTGTTTCAGAATAAATGAGGAGTTTTAATTAATCTAATCCTGGAATTGAATTAATCTAAATCTTAATTCTGGAGCAGGGTCTCTAAATAAATACTGGCATGTAACAAAAAACTAAATAGAAAAACTGAAATAACTTTCTTTGAAAATGTAACTGAAAAAAAATGAAATTACTGTCTGTCTATGAAAAACTAACTGAAAAAAAACTGAAATGTTGCACTGAATAGAGGTTTTCTTGGTCGTCTCGTTCGACATGTATTATGTAAAAACAGTTATTAATCACGTTGGCCAATGAAAACTAACTCCATTTTAAGAAAAGAGAAACTGGTTTGCGTGTATAGTTTTTTTTTTTTTTTTTAAAGATGAAAAATACAGATTTTTCTATAAACTCGTTAGCAAAAGTATAGAGATTTATTATTTTCCTCTGTGGACTTCGGTTTCCTTTGCTTTTTAAGCAACACAACAGTTCAAACCTGTTGTTATCCAACTAGTCGTTTTGCAGCATGAAATCACAGCACATGAAGAAGAAAAGAAAACAAGCGAAAAACGACAAACGCTCCTCAAAGTAAGGGTATGTTAACAGTTTTTTCGTTGCAGTGGGTGGAAAGGGAGAGTAAAGCCACCAGCGATTTGCACATCAATCATCTGCTACGACAGTCAGCACGTTTGACGAACACGCTCTCGGGAAATTCCCACCGTGTTCACACAAACAAAAACAGTAGGGGAAGCACCCTGGTCTAGTTTGGTCCAGTCTTGTCATTATCTCTCTCAGTTGGGGTGGGGGTGAGAGGGAGCCAGTAGAGTAGTAGGGACGAGTACAGTGCGAATTGTGTCAACTTCAAATTTAATCAGTGTTTTCAATACCAAGCAAGAAGACACCACACTGACACTATTCAGTGTTTTCAATACCAAGCAAGATGACACCACACTGACACTATTCAGTGTTTTCAATACCAAGCAAGATGACACCACACTGACACTATTCAGTGTTTTCAATACCAAGCAAGATGACACCACACTGACACTATTCAGTGTTTTCAATACCAAGCAAGATGACACCACACTGACACTATTCAGTGTTTTCAATACCAAGTAAGAAGACAAAGAAAACACAACATTTACACTATTTGTGTTTTCAATGGTATTGAAAACAGTGAATAGAGTCATTGTGTTGTTTTCTTGCTTGATATTGAAAACACTGAATAGTGTCAGGGTGGATTTTACTTCCATTTTTCCATTGATACTGACCCACTACTCACTGTGTCAAGGTCAGATTTACAAATAAATAATATGTTTTTTGTTAGCTTCCATTTACCATACACTATACTTTAGCAGAAAACAAACTAGTGTCTGTTGATTAGAAAACCATAATGAACACAAACAGTCATGTACAACCAGGCACGTGCATGAAAGAAGAAAGAAAAGGGGAGATGTTTGAAATTTTAACCCCAAATACAATGGTCGAAATCTAAACAAAACTTCTAATATGATGATCCATGTATGATCGACAGCATATAAAACATTGTTAAAGCATGTTTAATGACTGCTACAATATATAAACATTGTTAAACCATGTTCAATGTCTGCTACAATGACCTACAGCCATCTTTTTTTCTGTCAAATAACTGTTTCTTTGTTTACGTACGTTTACTTGAATTGTTTTTCCTTTCATCAAAGTCTGTCTCTAAATTTAAAGAGTTTCATGTACATTAATTCTGTTTCTAACTTTAAAGAGTTTCATGTACACTAATTTTGTCTCTAAATTTAAAGAGTTTCATGTACATTAATTCTGTCTCTAAATTTAAAGAGTTTCATGTACACTAATTTTGTCTCTAAATTTAAAGAGTTTCATATACACTACTCAAGTGAAAGATCTGAAGTCAAGGAATTGGAAACCATTGCCGTTTGAAAATGGCGACCCATATTTGTATTCATCAAGCTAGGCATTCATGCAGTCGGGGAAGTTTATCTTTTATCTTATTGAAAAATAAACCAGAAAACCCTTCACATCTCTAGACAGGATGGGAGGGGGGCGGTTGAGTACGGACAGACAACTTGTACATGTCTATCACAAGACAGTACAAGATACTAAGACTTGCTGAAATATATCATATGTAAATATATGCGTAACTTGCTTGAGCTTCCTACTTCAAGGTCCTACCTAGTATGACGAGAACCAGTGCACCTAGTTTGGGAGGTACAGACCAAGCATTGACAGGTTTCGGATACAAACAATGCAGATAAACATGGGACCAGAAACTAGTCCATACAATACAGAAACCTTTGGAGCGCTGGTTTTATTAAGAACCTTATAACATCATACAATTGCGATGACTGTTTTGTTTAAAAGTCGATATTATGCGTATTTTATCATTTGTATAATTCAAAGGACAAAATTAATGACGTAATATTTCCACGATCAAAACTTTCAATCCATTTAGACAGTCACTGGCGGAACAGTAATGTCCATTAGAAGTAATTAGGTTATATAACTCTAACGTGCGTTCATCATTGCCAAGCGTACAGTTAACTGGTTATTCCCCACATTAATTGCAACAGTTCATACGTCAAACACCCACGTGTCACCACGATCCTTTGTGTCTAGTAAAAGCCGAGTGGACAACACATTAACAGTAACAGTAAAACATACACACAACACATATAAGATAAAATTTAATTAATGTTGTTTACATGAAACTCTGTGACAAAAGCCAGTTTTTTTTTTTGTTTCCGGAATTATAACAATTCGTAAACATTTGTGTAAATATGTTCATCAACTGAGGGGATTTAATGATCTCAAGGTGAAAAAAGAATTCTTCTTTGGCTTTGGAGCATACTTAAATTGGGTATTACAAAATATAAAATAAAAAAACAAATAATTTTTAAAAAATTCAATTAAATAAAGTTTTAAGCTCAGATGAAAGTGTTAACTGTAAACGTATTTATTCGCCAGCACCTGCTAGTGGTGACACTTGTAACCAGCGGTTACTCCCCTTTCCGAAGACAAATACTGCACACGTGTGCACAAATATATTGAAAGGGATTTAAAGCACACACGAGAAATTACTATTAATAGAAACTGTTGTGGGGGATTTTTTACTGTGGCGGTGGATTACATATGAATGGCGCTAGAAGTGAGTACGAACCACAGTCGAGACAGGCTGGTTGAGGTTGCGCGGGGGGGGAGAAAGGGAGGACTGGTGCATGAAATAAGATTAGGCCGACAAACGCTGGGCTTTCTTTTTTCCAACTCTCTTTTAGACTTTTGATAAGTGTCGGTCGCACTTCCTACAAGCCACTGACAAGTGCCTGCCGCACTGCAATGCGGATATCGTATTTCTAAACAAATGCACTTTTCTCAACCTACATGTTTACAAGTGCTGGTGTTTGTGTGCACGTGTCAAATATGTGTGATCGTGTACGTGTGTATGAGTGTAGCCAAATACAGGAGTGGTAGAAAAGAATTGCCGAATCAAACCAGGAAAAAAAATTTTTGATGATTAGATAATTAATTCTTTGAGATATTAAATGAGTGAATAGTGAGTATGGATTGATTTCAACACGCGTGAATTAATTATTCATGGGACAGTCACGTGAAGGTAGTTAGACAGCTGTATACAAACTCGCACTGCCGTCATTGAACTGGAAAGACAGCTAGCTGACTGCATGCGTTATAGAAATAGTTGTTTTTCTTAATTTTACGCTAGCCCCGTGTAAGCATGCATGAAATATTCATCGTCACAGTAATCTGAGGAAAAAATATTGGTTGGATCATAGGTAGAAAAGTGTAAATAATGGGGTGGAACAGAGTGGCCATGGTGATAGGACGCCGACTTGTTATCAGACGTCAACACAAAATGTGTAAGTCAGTGATGGAGTTGTGTGAGGGTGGGGTGGGTATATAGGTATATAGGTATTCCTAATCTCATTAAGAGAACAAGAATAAAATAACATCGAATTTGAATTTTGTTTCTAATTGACAAAATATTCCAAGCCATCCACTGCTGTTTCACTTTGACAGTTAAGCCAGCTTCTGTTGACACTTAAACATGATCAATAGATTCTGCTGCTTATACGAAATAAAAACGTTCTCACATGAGTTTAAGGCATAGATCATCGTGACCTGTAATATATGAGTCGAGGTAACAGAGGCTTGAGCGGATGTTATAAAGAAAAGTATCTCAATATACCGAACGCGTGGAAGAAAATGTCCTTTTAGAATTAACAGTTCCGTTTCTAGCAAGCCATTATGGGGGCCGGCTCGATTCATATGAGCGATCATGTGGCTGGGCGCGCACCCTTTTTAGTCACATGCAAGTCGGACTCGGAAAACCGAACTAACATGGAAAAACAGACCCGATAACTTCGCTGCGTTCAGTTCTAAGTTCTACGGACTCGTAGACACTCGGCGACTCACATTTCGCGAAAGTTCCCTCCCTTTATGAGGCAATGGGAAGCTAATGCTTGTCTTAGATCAGGAATAAAGAGCCGAGTTGAGGCCTTCCGCATAGTCACCAGCCACTCATGTTTGGGGGGAGGACGAAGGGTGCGCGCTTCACTGAACACGGCTACCGGAAACTGTTCGGTCTGGCAAAGAAAACGAAAGCAGCCAAGCTTGCACCCAGGCGTTCCATTCAGCCTTTCCAAGGTGTGGAAATACTCGCTCCTCCGTTTCCTCGCGTTCAAACTTTTGGGCTTGTGAGTAGTGTGTGTGTGCATTAGTGTTATTTAGGGACATTAATAAGCAAACAGTGGATATGGAGCGTAAGCGCATTGTTGAAGAAACCGTTGTTATTGGTTACCAAAGAAGAACGACTTGCCTACGCACGTGTACTTATGCGAATGAGAAAAACTAAAGAGCAATCAATCAACCAGCAATGCGATTAGCCGTTAAGTAGTCTAGTTTTGCAAATGCAAACGATGTCGCAAACATCTGCAATTGTATTTAATTAATCCGATTTGGATAATACAAGAATCATTGTGGACATGCTGTGCCTGTTGCGTCTGAGTTAAGATTATGATTTTAATAAATTATTAAGATGTAATAAAGTGTTGTGTTTGTCAATATTATTTTATTTAAATAGAAACATGCAATATTCTTCACTAGCATCTAACGGTGGAGGGCATTTAATTAAAAGACTACCTGAAAACAGACACGTTTATAAAATAGTTAAACACTGCATAACTAAGTTTCTTGAAAATATGCAACTTTTGAAAGTGAATGTCTGAATCAAACGAATCATAGAAACACACTTTTGTGGCAATGAGAAAATAAATATGGATGTTCAGTATTTTCATACATTTAAGAAAATAAAGTTGAAAGTACAATAATTCTTAGTGGTAATCAACTATTCAACAATTAGCAGTGCGTGCATTGACGTTACAGTTACTTCCCTTAGTCGGCATAAGGTACTTTTGCAAGTCGTGCATTGAAATATTGGTCTTTTGACTGGATGAATGATGAATACGATGTAGAGTGGCAAGCAAAGTAGACTACTGAAGACTGAGTTTTATTTTTAAAACGTATTCATCGAAAAGAGAGAAAGAAAAGAAACTCAAACAACTACCTTACGCTCTAAATAGACTATAGGCGCTCACCTCTCCAAAAGCCCATAATTCGACAAAATCGGTCTGGTTCTACGGTTCAGTTCTTGCTTTACAAACTTAAGTAAGACAGTTTTGTGGCAGGTAAAGCAGACTTACCTTTACAGATATGCGCATAATCCATACAGCAGTCTCCCATGATCAGGCAGTTGGCGTCACAGTAACAGCGATCGGAATCAGTAGACCTGTCCACTCGGGATCCGAACACAAAACAAGTGTTGTTTTGCCCACTGCAACACATGTCGGCCTCTCCGCAACTTCTTGGATTTCGGTAATCCCGCTCTGGCCGACATTCGTACAGACAGACGCAGCCCAGCAAAAGCAGCAACCCTCGGCGCAGCATCATTTCAAAGTGAAGGTGTGCAGAAATTCCACGCACCAAATTGTTTATAATTTTTTTTTTCCAGATGGAAAACTAAGAGGTGGTGGTGCGTTTAATGGTGTACGTGCACTTTTCGGCTAGTGTGGAGGTAAAAAATACTTTGAGAAAAACAACGAACTAACAGATTGAAACTATTTTCAGCTCTTTGTTCAAAAGATCGAACCAACTTTTTGAAAGAAGTAAAAAGTTTCTTTTCCAATCGAATCTGTGGTCGAAAGAGGCATGCACGTACTCTGTACACTAATTATCTGAGTGCATTCGCCTTCTCAGGCTCTGCAACACGCCGAGGCAAGGGACCAGACACACAGCCAGACCACTGTATACTGTAACTAAGAGTTCTATCGTCTGCTCCGACCCACCGTTCGGCGGCCTATTTCCTTTCAACGATCTACAAGCTCCGCCTCCAAGCGCTCGGAGAGAATCGGGTTTTTCCGTCAAAACTCGAAGAAGCAATTCAGTCGCGTGCACACAGACCAATGAAGGTGACCGGATTTTGACTGCGTGCGCGCGTAGCGGAGCTACCCCTCGTTCGAGGCTATCCAAAGGTACGAAGACTAGCACACCTGAGGAAAATTAAGAACAGTTGAACCTACCGTAGAGTGTAAACCCCTCCTTGACGTTTTTTTTTTTTTTCAAAGATAAACAATTTCGCTTTTGTTTCTTTGACCTGAAGATCAGACTTGCACACCATAAGAAAACGTTCACTCTTGTCACACGCAATAATACACAACTGCTCAGGTCAACAAAAGCCACTTGCAAATCTACAACCGAACAAATCGAAGCTGTTTTATCGGTTGACCCTCTCATTTAGCGCTCATTAATGTGTCTGCGTACGCCCCAATCATGGTCATCATAATTTTCATCACCCAGATAATATTTTGCAAGGGTTTGATTTTTGAGCTATAAACGTCAAGTGTCTAGACAAGGGCAGACCACTGGTTAAGGCCGTATCTCGTCCTCCGTGTACAAAAAAAAAGAAAAAAAAAAGTGGTAAATATAAAATTCACTGAACTCACAAGTTCCAGTTCACATAACTCACAAGTTCCAGTTCACATAACTCACAAGTTCCAGTTCACATTTATTCGATTTTCTTGTACGTTTTATTCACTTGTAGATTCAAAACCGTTTTCACGACACTAAATTTCCAAATTTTAAGTGGATGTAAGCCGAGACAGCATTTTAATTTTCCTACGAATGAACATGGTTTCTTACGTAGCCTACGAACATGTTCATGTTTACCTGAATGAAAATCTATTAATTTTTTTAATGACTTGTCAACATATATATGTTTAATATGTATACCAGCTTAGATACTCTTTATAATTGTGCTTGCTCACTAACATAGTTTTATCGTCATATCTCCTTATTTATTTTATGGAATTATCTATATTATCCTACTTATTCATCTTTATCTACGCAACTACGTATTCAGCCTTACGTGAGCAACTACGTATTCAGCCTTACATAAACAACTGCGTATTCAGCCTTACGTAAACAACTACGTATTCAGCCTTACGTGAACAACTAAGTATTCAGCCTTACCTGAACATCTATGTATTCTTTTTTACGTGCATACCTACTTATTCATCAATACCTGCAATTATCAATATTATCCTCCATACATAGGTATTCATGTTTACCTACCTAACTAAGCATTTATCTTTAATTGGTCGTCTTCTTAATCATCATTGCCTTCGTATGTACTCACTCGTCATTGTCAGAACGCATACGTATTCATTACTACTGGCGCACCTAAGTTCTCGCTATTAGCATGACGCCTACTTATTCATTTTTACTAGCACGCATGCATATTAATTATTACCAAGACGCCTACTTATTAATTATTACCAACACGCCTACTTATTCATTTTTACTAGCACGCATGCATATTAATTATTACCAAGACGCCTACTTATTCATTTTTACTAGCACGCATGCATATTAATTATTACCAAGACGCCTACTTATTCATTTTTACTAGCACGCATGCATATTAATTATTACCAAGACGCCTACTTATTCATTTTTACTAGCACGCATGCATATTAATTATTACCAACACGCCTACTTATTCATTATTACCAACACGCCTACTTATTCATTTTTACTAGCACGCATGCATATTAATTATTACCAACACGCCTACTTATTCATTATTACCAACACGCCTACTTATTCATTTTTACTAGCACGCATGCATATTAATTATTACCAACACGCCTACTTATTCATTATTACCAACACGCCTACTTATTCATTTTTACTAGCACGCATGCATATTAATTATTACCAACACGCCTACTTATTCATTATTACCAACACGCCTACTTATTCATTATTACCAACACGCCTACTTAATCATTATTACCAACACGCCTACTTAATCATTATTACCAACACGCCTACTTAATCATTATTACCAACACGCCTACTTAATCATTATTACCAACACGCCTACTTAATCATTATTACCAACACGCCTACTTAATCATTATTACCAACACGCCTACTTAATCATTATTACCAACACACCTACTTAATCATTATTATCAACACGCCTACTTAATCATTATTATCAACATGCCTACTTAATCATTATTACCAACACGCCTACTTAATCATTATTACCAACAGGCCTACTTATTTATTATTACCAACACGCCTACTTAATCATTATTACCAACACGCCTACTTAATCATTATTACCAACACGCCTACTTAATCATTATTACCAACAGGCCTACTTATTTATTATTACCAACACGCCTACTTAATCATTATTACCAACACGCCTACTATACAATTATTACCAACACGCCTACTTAATCATTATTACCAACACGCCTACTTAATCATTATTACCAACACGTCTACTTAATCATTATTACCAACACGCCTACTTAATCATTATTACCAACACGTCTACTTAATCATTATTACCAACACGCCTACTTAATCATTATTACCAACACGCCTACTTAATCATTATTACCAACACGCCTACTTAATCATTAGTACCAACACGCCTACTTAATCATTATTACCAACACGCCTACTTAATCATTATTACCAACACGCCTACTTAATCATTATTACCAACACGCCTATTTATTCATTATTACTAGCACGTCTACGTAAGTATACATTATTACTGTGGCGGAGTAAATTTGCCTATCCCCATTTCTAAATTTAATTGTTACATAAATTGTTAAGTTGTCAAATTGACCCGATCTTGGTATTATGATGATATTTTTTGTAAGTGTCAGAGTTGGATTAAACAACTTGGGTTGAAAATATGCTAGAAAATTGTTGATGCAATCTAAACCAGTTCCAAGTGGATGAGTATTTTTTCTGACTAAAAGTCTCACACTTGTTCGTAACAAACTCATTCAATGGGAATGAACTGGATAGATAGATAGATAGATAGATAGATAGATAGATAGATAGATAGATAGATAGATAGATAGATAGATAGATAGATTGGTGGAAATATGGATGGAACGAAACAAACAGAAAATAGAACAGTTTGAATTAAATTCAACTTATGTACAGTTACATGTAGATCTATCCATTTTGTTTATCCTTTGTCTTTTGGTCTTTTTTTTTCTTGCTTGTTTATAACTTCCATTTTTATTATTACAACCAGTTGTAATATTTCTTATTTTTATTATTACGACCAGTTCTAATATTTCTTATTTCTTTTGTACAAATATAGACTAGACTGCATTATAATGAGTCTGTATGTGCTGCATTTAAGAAAGAAACAAAACAGTCCCAGAGTAAACTATCTTGATGAAATTAAATGATTATAATTATTTGATTATTTCCTTTAAGCATCTTTGTTCTAAGCAATGGCTGTTACGAAAGATACAGCGAGTCTGTAAGCAGTGTGTCGATCGATAAACGTATACAACAAGCATCCCACAAAGGAGATTTATTGTGTCTGTCCCAAGCTGGTTGACACGTCAGCGGATGAACGACTGTGGAATTTTTAAATCCTTCCCGTCGCCGACTCAGACACATACAGTTTGGGCCGGAGTGGGTATTTGTTAAATTGATTAGCACCCCTTTCTCCAGAGACCTCTGGCAATCAACGAAGCAGTTGTCAGATCGCGGTAGCCCTTTCATCTTTGCCCCTTTACATCACGACATGAGAGTTAACCAGACGTTGTATTGTCCTTTAAGTGCAGCTATAACTCTATGACTAAAGATTTTTTCTCTCTTTTCTTTACGATAAAGAGAGCAGAAGAATTGGGAAAGGGAATGAAATTGGATAAGAATGGTTGAGAGGAGGATAGCACTAAAATTACAGGAAATAAATAATCAGGAAACGATGGAGGGAAGTTAGGAATCGTTCCACAGACAACACGTGTATCCTCTTCTTGGAACACTTGTAAAGAGTGTACACAAATCTTACCACGTGTATCCTCTTCTTGGAACACTTTTAATGAGTGTACACAAATCTTACCACGTTTACTTGTATGATGTCATGTGAGTACACATTTGTTTGCGGGGAAATAGGAAATTATTTTTTGCTCATTCTCGAATCCTATTTCAAGAGAAGGTCACATTGACACTAACAAAAGAGCAGAAGTCGCCATGAAAGACGACAATTACCCCTAATCACATCTATGGACGTATTTTGTGTCTCCGGGGAACTCTCTCAACTTATCCAACTATAGGGCGCTAAACATAAATGAATCTTTAAAATGAATCTAAAACTTCTTGAATATCGCAAGGAATCAAAGGGAGCGAATTTTTAGCAGCAATTGTATGACGCCGACTCTATCTCCTTCCCATATTCATAGAATTTAAACTAAAACGCCCTATAATCATATCGATCTGCAACATCTGACAGCCTAAACTGCACTGTTCCTTTTAGCCTTTATTGTATTACGCTGGAGTTCTCTGCCCCCGGCACGCAGAGTGACCTGGCATGTAAATGACGCCCAGCCTTATGCTTCATTACTTTGTTCGATTTCAAGACTGCAAAAGTCTTGGCTATCGGCTCGATTCGGCTGGCCTGCGCCGCACTGGAATTAGGCGTCACAATAAAAGCGCACAGATGGCTGACGTACTTTATGCGCATTTCCGGTAATATAAGTTTCCCAAAGTGAGTAAATTAATAAATAAAGGGACGGGGATGGATAAGCGAAGATGTTTAAATTATTATTAAACTAAGAAATAAAGCTATATGCAATTTGCAAAGTTGATTCAGACAAAAAAGGATACTAGAAGCAGGGTGAACTGTGTAGGTTAATATATGCAGGCCGAACTTGAGTTACAAAACAAGTGAGATTGTGTGTTAACATATGCAGGCCGAACTGGAGTTACAAGACAACTGAGACTGTGTGTTAACATATGCAGGCCGAACTAGAGTTACAAGACAACTGAGACTGTGTGTTAATTTATACAGACGTTAATATATGCAGGCCGAACTGGAGCTATAAGACAATTGAGACTGGGTGCTTTTTTATACAGGCATATGAGGAATCGAAATAATATGAGAGATGACTAAGAAAGCAATGTACTGATGGAAGTACTTACTGTACTGTGCAGACATCAGTGGGCTGTTCATTATCAGATCTTAAATTTTGTAGTAAACTATTGGGAGTATCTTAATATCCTGTAGTAAACTATTGGGAATATCTTAACATTCTGTAGTAAACTATTGGGAATATCTCAACATTTTGTAGTAAACTATTGGGAATATCTTAACATTTTGTAGTAAACTATTGGGAGTATCTTAATATCCTGTAGTAAACTATTTGGGAATATCTTAATATTCTGTAGTAAACTATTTGGGAGTATCGTAACATTCTATAGTAAACTCAGTGGGAGTATCTTAATATCTTATAGAAAATGTGTATTATAATGTCTGCAAAATGTGAAATTATGATTTGAGATTTGGCGTCTATTGGATTTAGTTTCAAATAAAAATTTCATGGGTAAAATAACACTAAACTAAATCTAGCGCCAGCATAGGTTTTAATTAATATAACTTGTTCACGTCTATTTTCAAGAATTTTCTTTCTTTCTTTCTTTCTTTCTTAGTTTCTTTCTTTCTTTCTTTCTTTCTTTCTTACTATGTATGTTCCTGTATTACCTCTGGCTTCTTTTCTTACCTTTTGTCATTGTCTTATTATGGTTATTGATCTTTGTGGCAGTTTGATTATTACCAGTAAAACATACAAATACATACTCTATTTAGAGGAGAACAAGTTTAAGCTGAATGTTGCCAATGGCATTTTACTAAGTGTTGCCAATGGCATGTTACTAAGTGTTGTCAATGGCATTTTACTAAGTATTGTCAATGGCATGTTACTGTTTTCAATGGCATGTTATTAAGTGTT